>QWTY01018404.1:0-13756 GCA_008033365.1 Pseudorectes ferrugineus | reverse complement strand
TTTTTTTCCTTTTTTTTTCTTTCTGGAAAGTCTGCATTATAAGATTAAACTTCTGAAAAACGAGATATCTAATATCCATGGTTGGAGAGATCCTTTCTCACCCTTATATCACTTTTTTGCCAAGATAGTTAAAGTACATTCCAGGTTTCTTTCTCCTTTCATTTTTACCACTGTATTAAGATCTCTTGTGAAAATTTCCTTATTTTGGTTATAGTGGGCCAGAATATACATTGGAATGACCAGTTAGCTGAAAATTAGAAAAATATCAGTTAGCCACAGGATTAGGTATGATTTGCCCTGAAATGGTAAGGGAGTCTTGTATGGATTGAATTATTTCCCATTAGAAAGTTGTGGGGTAATAATAACTATAAAAATCAAGTAATTACCTTTCATGTTTAGTGAATATTGAAATTAATTTAGTCTTACAAACTGATATATTTCTTAAAAGTTGAGAAATTTCAATAATTTCTTTTTGATTGTCAAGAACTTTATGCCTGCCAAATAAAAAATAGACTCTGAACCCGTGTGTTCTCACATTCAGTGATAAACTACAAAAACAAATCCAGCTTTATAGTTCATTGATTTTATACTAGTTATGCCCTTCTGAAGGAAATTTTTTTTCCACACACATAAAATGGGGGTAGACTAAAAAAGAATTGTTACTTTCATGGAATTATAGACGCTGTTCCTTGCAAGTATTAATTTTTGCCTTGAGGGAAAGGTATCTGTTTTGAACATACTGTGGACAAGGCAGAATCAAGGAAATGTATTTCTGTATTTCATGTATAACTGCTACAGTATACTCATAATTTCCATTTGTATTAATCTTTGCAGTTCCAAGCACTTTTTAAGGCCAAGCACTAAACTCATTTAATTTCTTGATAGGCAAGATGAACAATTTCCACAGCTGAATGAAATAAAATTCTTGAAACACATGGAGGAAATGATAACAATGATGCAGCCACAGTACACTCTAAGGTATCTGTTGTTTCTGAGTAAGCAAGTACCTATTGACTGTGTTCTGCTAATCTTTATTTACTTTGCTTATAAGTAGTGCCTTGGAAGAAAAAAAAAAAAAGGCTTTAATTTTGCCGCTATGGGGAACAAAATTTTCTTCTGATTATTTTCCTAGATCAACCATCTTTTGATGAGTGCATAGTAGATGGCTTCAAGCATGATTTTCTATTCACTGCTATCTATTCATTTTTTTTCCAGAAATATAGCAATAAAGAATATCAAGCCATTAGTGAATTATTTGATCTCTTTAACACCTTAATACCAGTCAAGAATTTAAAACTGCTCTGCTTAAAAACTCACAGAAAGTACAAAGAATCTGAGAAAAATATCTAAAGTTTTGCTTTCAATTTTGCACTTGTTCTTCTGTATCTAGTAATCATATTTTTTTCATTTTACATAAGTTGTGGGTTATGAATTTATTTTATTATTACCTGATGTTAAACAACATCTTTAATGTAATGAATTTAAATTAGAAATCTTTGTCCTTTACAGAGGAGCACTGATGTGGAAGTCATTATTGAGGGCAGACAGTTTTCTAAAGTAAATTGTGTTCTTCAGTTTCTGGCTTCAGAAGTTAGAGAAGAGCTAAACAGGCACTTCAGAACTCTGAAATCCAAGTGCTTTCAAAATGGATGGGCATCCAGAGATCATCCTATCAATGATCATTACTTATACACAGTTAAGCTGAAAGTTTAATGACAAGTTGTACTGCCCATCAGAAGGTAACATAGGTGTTTATTTGTAAGCGAGGCTGTAATGATGCATTTTAAGTCACAGCGCTGAAGAGAATACAGGTAGATTGCACCCAATTGGAAAGAAATTAATTAAGAAGAGTCAAGCCTGAATCCGTTTACTCTGCTTTAATAATCTGGCATCTCTATTTTTTTTATAGCTTTTTCCCTTCCAAAAGCTATTTTAAGTACCTATTTTTTAAAATATACATAATTGCAATTCCCATGCTTGTAGCAAGAATATGTATCTCACAAAGTATAGGAAAAATAGAACTACAGAAAATTTAAAAAATATATTTTATACAACAGCCTTAGTCATTCTATTCCTATTTTGCTTGTATGTAGTCTCAAATTCTCTTCAACTATTATATAAATTGAATGTAAAAAGCATTTTTCATTTTAGATAAAAAGAAACCAAAGGCTTTTTCCTGTGCTGAACCAGACCCAAGCTCTGTTTGTGTGAGAGTGTGTGTGTGTGTAATGTCAAAAAAATGCAATAACATCCAATATCTAATATTTCAGACAAATCTGTAAGACTTCCACATCCATTCTTGTCTTTGTTTTGAGTTTTTGGATGCATCCTAAATCAGATATTATTCTGAAGTATAAATTTCTTTCCAAATTTTTAAAAGTTGATTCTTATGGTTCGGGATAGCATTGACTTTTACAAAATTATTCAGCCCATCTTATATTCCTGACAGAATATAAACTTCCCATTTTCAGTGAGTAACACAGCTTAATCCTGTGGTTTTGAAATAAGAAAAAAAAAGTTGGGTTTTTTTAAGGTGCTTTTCAACTTTGATTTCCCATTTTCTGCAGAGATAAGAACATGAGACAATTTTCCAAACTGTACTATAGTTAAGGTAAATGGTAGAAAAAACAGCTTTCCAGTTTGCTTAGGTAAATACTCATACTGCACAAAACTATTCTGTATAATTCTATAGTAAAGTAAAAAGCAAGTATGATCTTAGATCACTTAAACATTCTTTCATTATGCTAATTTTGCCAATGCATACTGATTTCAATAGGTGTCAAAGGGATCCTTCAGATTACTGGATTTATTAGAAATACATTGCAGAACTGAGCTGCTTGTTTGTTCCTGTATTTAGAAGTATTATTTGCATTGTATATAATTTCTGAACTTTTTTAATACCTCCTAATTCTCAAATGGCTTTTTTTTTTTTTTAATTTATCATTTTTGGTGGGAAGAAAATGTATTTATGATATTAAGAGTTATAGTACAAGATGAAAACATAAACCACATCAAAAATAAACAAACTAATCTCATTTTTTTATATTGTGATCAATTTTGTGACATGAGTCTATGGACTCGGATCAACAGAGAGCAATAGTACTCTGTCTTCCCCAGGAACTGTTACGTGTGATCCCCCTTTCCTGGGAATGGCTGAAAACCTGCCTGGCCACGGGAAGCGGTGAGTGAATTCCTTGTTTTGCTTTGCTTGCCTTTACCTATTAAACTTTTTTTACCTAAATCCATGAGTTTTGTCACTTTTACTCTTGCAATTCTCTCCTTCATTGCACTGGAGTGGGGCAGGAATGGGTGAGCGCCTGTGTGGGGCTCAGTTGCCAGCTGAGGCTAAACCATGGCAGCATGGTGAATCTGTAGTGCTTTTTTCCCTGGACTATTAGCGTATTGGTCCCAACAGCAGACAAATTCCTGCCATTTCTCAAATAGTTATCAAATTATTTCATAAGAAATATTGATTACAGTAAGAAGTTCAGAGCTCCCCACTCTCTCGAGAATTCCTTGTTCCTCAGAGGTAGGCCCACACATTCATCATCTCTCATTTGCTGAGCCTCGGTTGGACATTGAGATTGTAATTACCCCATTCATCCTTGGAACAGCTTCAGGAAGAGGGATGGTAATGGTGTGCCTCCCCTGCCTTCCACTGCCCAACTCAAGCCATAACCACCAGTGGGGGTGGTGATTGCTGCATCCAGCTTACTCTGGATTTTGGAGGATGGATGGCAACACGGTAGGCAAGGGTTGCCTAGATCAGTGACCCAGATGTCTTGCCAGTATGCAAATATAAATGAATCATCTTTATAAATAGTAGACAGCCCAGGGCCTGTTGAGCTCTCCTGTACATCAGCAGGCTGTATGCCAGGATCTCCCTTGAGAAAGGGCACCTTGCAGGATCACTCCTTGAAACTGAGATTCCTTGCTGCAACTCATGGTCAGTAAGTGATCGGTAGCACGCTAAACTTTGAAATCATCTCTAGGTGGTATAAAGAATTGATTGTGCATATATGAGCCTTTAGACATAAACTGTTAACCAAGCATGGGGCTAGGACTGGATCCAGCTGTACCTAGGCTCCTCCCTGAGAATGAGGTTAGAAAGCAAGGGATTCCTTTCTGAACATTGTGACTCAATGGGTTGATCTCCCTGACAGCTTTATCTGACCCTGTCCTCTGTGCAGTAAATACTCAACTGTACCTTGTTAAACCACTGTCACATTTACCACTGACTTTTGTTGACACTGGTTTGTATCAATAAGGATCAGTAAATTTATGTTGTTTCTTCTGTCTTATGGGTGAAGTACATCACTCCATTCACAACAGGGACTAGAAGAACTTGACAACAACTTGTTGTTTGGGAGACTGCTAGTCAGGCTAAAAAGTGCATGAGAACACATTCTCAGAAAACATTTTACCAGATGATCAGGTTCCAGTGTTGGGTGTATGTTGATCTTTTAGCAAGGACCACAGTGTCTGGGGACCTCAGTGATGGGAGGTTAAAAGGCAGAAGGATTGTGAGTGCTTCTAGACAACAGATGACCACAGGCCTTCAAGATCAAGGTAGAGGTGGAAAAGCATCTGTTTGTATACAGAGCTGTATATAAATCTAGGAACTATGCTCCTATAATTGTCTTTGCCTTAAACAGCATGGTACATGGTTAAGGTTAGAATAAATACTGCTACTAAAAAATGAATACTAATGATAAATAATAAAACTACTAAATTCCACAAAATTACATAAAGCCTGGCACAAAGTTTGCTGCAAGCACTAGTGACTTATTAGAGCTGCAGTTTAGCAGCTGCTGATTATGTCATTTATTAACTAGAACAGACTAAGAACAGTAAATTAGAGAATTCACAGTAGATTGGTGAGAGATCAGAGTATTTTAACATGTTCTATTAACATGATGCTTTGTTCACCACAGTTTATCAGGTGTTGAAACTGGCAGAAATGACCTTTGAAAGAACAAACTTGACTAGCTGTTGATTTTAAGCCATACTGTTGAATGTCTTTGTGTTTTGATATAAAGTATATGCTATTAAGTCTGGTTCTTATAATAAGTTTTATCTCTAGGTTTGAATGCCTCCAGTGGATAATCACTCTTACTTCAGATTTTGGGGCTAAACTGACATTTACATGAAATCCAGGTTTGTGTTTACATTTTGTGTTATGCATCCTCATATCTTTCATGTTGTCAGGTACAAACCAGAAGTATCTGTAAGTTTCTGAAAAATACTCTATGAAAATGGTGGTATTTGTATGCCATGGGACTCAAGAGATTTAATACCACCTTTGATGAGTGCAAAGCAATGGGACAAATTTAAAATATCAGTGCCTTGTTCTAATTTGCAATTTAAAAACCATTGCCTGAGGTAAATTAAACTTTTAATGGCCCTGTAAATGAAGCTGTGGAAATCTTCAAGACTTAGGCAGGTTCTTCTTTAGCCTTTTCTAGCTGGGTATAATAAATTCCAAATGTAACTTGCTTTCTGATATCCCCAAGTGTTTTCTTTCTACACCTTCTAGCAGTTTTCATTTTCTCCTCCTACCCTTGAGTCCTTGAATTGTTCCAACAGTGTAACAATCCTCTCATGGGCTGGCACCAATATACCATGACTGCTACAACTGCTGTTTGTTTTCACAAAGCCTGCTACTTATTTCTGATTTTTGATCATAAGTCACTCATCTTGTCCACTTTGTATGGGCAATTTTGGTGATAAAAATCTAAAGAATGAGGAAAGTGGAAATTAAGTACCTTTGGTACGGTACTTAGTGAAAACCAAAATATATTACATGAATGAAAGTAGAAAAGGCAAATGTGTTTCACATGCAACCCAGGGCTAGCAGACTTACAATGATAAAACAATTACTTTGGTAATTATTTGAAATCTTTCAGTTGAGCACAGTAGTATATCATGTTATGAAACTATCTAGCCAGAAAAAGAAAAATTGCATTTGGGAAAAATATTTTACAAAAACAGTGGAACAGTTGTGGGACAATATATGATTTTTCACTTGTGTCTACAGTCTACAGAGATGACAGACTGATGTTTTAATGTAAGCTGCTGTAAGAATTTTCCCCTTGAAAATCTTTTAGATGAGAAATACTCACAGAGGGCTCTATGCCTCTGTGACATCCAGCTAAATATGAAGTTGTCACAGATTTTGCTCACCTTCCTGTTCTCCATTCTACAGTTTTTTTCCTATCAAAGATGGTATTACATCTCCTGAGTCATCCTTTCCTGTGTTCTGAAAGTCTGGTCACATGCCTGGGGCAGCTTTCACCACCTTATCAGACAAAGTAGAGCACTGGGAAAGTGTCAGAGCCATTTATAAGTGCTCACTGTCTTGGAAAGGGTAAAGAGACACTGAGGGCTAAAAGCAGGGCTGACAGGAGTGAAACTGTATGGTGCTGAGGATGCCAATATAACCAAAAGACACAAAGCTGATGATACCCAAGTACCACAGACAGTAAAATTATTTTCTTTCTCATATAAGTAATGATATTGTACAACATTTTATTGCCTTGACTGTATAGCTCTCTTGAGTACTTCAGGGAATTATGCAGACTGCTGTTTACAAATGTTCTTTTTTTTCTCATGTAAAATGAACAAAGATTCTAGTAAATTATAAGTATTCAAGCTACAGAAAGCCTAAAACCAATTTTTTTTTTAAATTACATTGAAGACAACACAGTATGCTTAGATAAAAACAAATTGTTATTAAATCTGTAGGCACCATTCAAATCTCTGCATTAGTCCTGCACAGGAATGTGGTACTGCAGCAGCTTCACATTTTGGGTATGCCCCTATGCCACAGTTATTACAGAGCTGGAAAGGAAGATGCAGGGGCTTTTTGATGTTCACTCATGTGCTTGACTTCAGTCTGTTCATAGCAGAGTATATATGAAGTGACCTACTTAGATTCAATCTTGTAGTAAGATTTTCTTTTTCATAACCATTAAACCTCAATTTTTTTTTCTTTTATTGTAAGTTTTGGAATTTTGAAAGTATCTGGCATGCTGGTAATCACTAAGAAGTTTACATGGTTAATATGTTATACTTTCTTCCTCCTCTTTGACTTGTAGGGTTAGATTTCTATTGGGATCTTCAAAATTCTGTAGCTTTCAGATTTTTTCCAGATTCCGATTAAACCAATCCTTAGCCTCCTCTATTTATGATGTTTCCAGCTGCAGCTCATGCTAGCTTTGGGGTTCCCATACCCGTGATAATTTGATACATTGGCATATGTATATCTCCTTTAAATCCAGACTTACAAATAATTTATTAAAATAATTCATAATTAATTGAGTTTCTAATTTGCCTTTTGGTGAAGCACCCCTGGATGTACAGCATTAAAGGTTCTATTGAAGTGTGGCCTGATTAACTGATTAATAGATTTTGCTTTTTACAGGAGCTTCTTACATATGTGAGCATAATTATATTCTATCACGTTCAGGGGAAAATGGAGTAATTGAGGCAGAGAAATGCTTTGGTCTTGTTATTTAATTAATTTCATGTTCTGTGAAAAGGCCAGGTTGACAATTCTGCAGAATCAAGTTCTCTTTATTCATAGAACTACTCAGCCCTGAACTGACCCCCCACCTGGTATCCATATCTCCCTTATATATCCCAGTGTGTTCCAGCCTTAAGCAGAATTAACGTAGATGGATCAGTTTATTGCAGAATGCTGATTTGTCTTGAATTTAATTATTCAAATTCTTCTTATTTTCTAATTCTTTTCTCTATCTTCCAAAGTCCTTCCTGTGGTATTTGGATAGGATTTCCCTTTCCACAATATCTCTGGAATATTCAAGTCTCAACTCTTTTGTTAGAATAATGATGGGTTTGAAGTGCAGGAAGATGCTATTCAACCCTTGCAGTGTATTTAACATAGAAAAGACCATGATGGTTCTACCTTCTTTGTAGGAAAGGAGACTAAAAAAATCTCTCCTAATTTGCATTTGCTAAGAAGGTAGACATATTTTTAGAAAATATTTGAAAGTGCATTCACTTGCATATCCCATGTATGGTTCATTGGAATCTTCCAAAATCTATACAGAAAAAATCTGAGGATTTATAGGAATATTTTTTTTATTTCTAGTGAAAACTATTTGTAGGAGTGACAGATGCGTGTCCATATTCCTACAACCTTTTGCCCATAAAGAGAATGCTATTTGTAAAGCACCTGCAAGAAAAAAATTAAGATTAGTTTCCTCTACTTCAGATGAACAAGAAAAATTATTTCAAGCTGGCATGAAAATTACGGGTGCTTTACAGAAAGAAGTATATCACTTCCTATACAGTAGCATTTGAAATTAAGAAGAGGCAAATGATAAAACAATGTCATTCATTACCATAAGTAATGAAGGCTGACTGGGTTTGACAGGGAAAGCTTCATTGCCTGTACAGCAGCAAGCTGATATATAGCAGGCAACTAATGCCACAAAGCCTATGAGAAAAGACTACAATTTCTTCTAATGAAAATTGCTTATGTGTACTTGTTCCTTATTTCCTGATATGAGCTGCAGTGCTGTGCACGTTGCTTTATCTCTGGCCTTTGAAAGTACTTAAGAATAGGCGTTTCTACATTTTGTGGCATACCTTAGTTGTTTCAGGGTTTTTTGTATTGAACTCCTCTTCTAAAACTGCATTTTGTTGTTGACTCGAAACACTTTCTGAAATTTTATTTCTGTGCCTTTGAGACACGTTGCTGATGCATGTGGCTTTTTCAAATTCTTTCTTTCTTTGCTAGCGCTTTTCAACAGAGCTGCATATAAGTAAAGCTGGTATTTGTATTAAGGTTTCACAGTTTCACTGCTGATGGAGATCAGCATATCATCCCATCCCAGTTTACAATTTTTCTGTTCTTCAGGGGTTATTTTTACACAGGTTAGGCTCAGATCCTGAAGGCTGTGTTTGTGCTGACTGCAGTTCAAAGTGGATACAGAGTCAAGTGTCACTACAGTAACATTTCCTTGCTCTGCACTCCTTGCCTGGGACTTACCTGAAACACTGTAGGCGGTTAAGAGGTTTTTCATTACAATAAACAGTGCATCTCTTAGGCCAGGGGATATTCACAGCCTAAAACATTCACCTTGGAAAATAACCTTTCTTTCTTCTCTACTGATTGAAGTTCTTGCTGACTGCTAGAGTGAATAAATCTCTACTACACGGTGCAAAATAACTCTTACCAAGAAAACAAGCCTGAGTCCTCTGTTTCCTTGAGTGAAAGATGTGGACTTAAATGAGCAAGCAGCAAAGTTTTAACCTTAAATTGTGTTTACTTCTAAAATGGTATCTTTCAACCATGACACTTAAGTCCTGGAAATGCCTTTGTAGCAGAAAATTGTGAGAGGGGATCCTTCAGCTGTTACTGTGATTCACTGCTGCCCTAAACCCTTCGTGTATTCGCAATGTCAGGACTCATACTCCTTCACCTCTCCTGTGTATCACAAACAGCAGTAATTCTTATCTGTAGCTCTCTACTATTTCAACATATCATTTTGATCTTGGCTTGAGCAAGTTTCTAAAGTAACTTTCTTATACTCCTGAGGCAGCTTTGCCAGAACACCTCAGTCCCAATCTTCCGCAATGCCTAAGTCTGGATCTCTCTTGCACAGAAATGCATAGACGTTGAAAAAATTCTGTGGTGCTTTTGAATCGTGAAAGTGTGAAAGAAAATATGAACATTCTAAGGAATTTTAACAAACTTTATTCCTGTCTTTACATTCTTTTTGTTGTTGTTTCTGATGATGAGCGCTACGTCAAATCAACTCTTTTTCTTCATAATATCTACCTCCTGTTGTATGGTTCTGGATGGAGAGCTGACACTTTTTTGGAGTCAGCATTGTCAAACTGGCATATCAGCCTCATCATTTTAAGCAATTTTGAAATATGAAGTGAGACAGTAAGTAATGTTACAAAAAGAAAACCCCAAGTACTTTGAATCTAAAATGTTCTCTCACACTCTCTTTTTTCACCCCCAAGAAGATTAAATTAGTTCAGTACAACTCTGGTTATAATGATCTGATTCCTGATGCTAGTGTGATTAAACTGGGTGCATTAAAGTAAGCAATGATAAATTAAAAGCACAGTAGAAATCTTAGTGGGTGTGAACAGATGAGTAATCTTAATTGGAAATAAAATATGCCCATTATTCTGGGCTATAAATGGACTTTTATATTATAAATTGAAGAGATAACTTAATGTGTGGTGCAGTGCCACATTAGAGACAAGTTCAGTACAAATGTCTGTAGTAAAGCCTTTTCTTAGTTCATTAAGGACAAACACAAGTTTCCAAGGTGCCTCAGTAGCATTTCTTGGCATGTGCAAAACTAGATGCAAGAGATGACCTTTCTGTTAAACATTCAAATTTTCATAATACTTAGAAAGTATTTTAGAAAGTCCCTTGTAAATGCTTTTCTTAAAAGTGGTTTCACCGTATATCACATTCATTTTTCTTTCCAGACCAAATAACATAGTCAGTACTGTTTTGAAATCCATACAAAATGAGAGAAATCTGAAGGTGAAAAGTGATTACTTAAAGCCCAAAGCATCTAAGAAAAATCTGTGTCTTTTGGTTTAATAGTTCCACAAGACCAACATGTATGATGGGATTCTCCATACAGAGTATATGGATGTAATTGGCTTTTATGAGAACTTGGTTTTTATTACAAAATAATATTCATTATTACCCTGCTTCATTAGTAGAGTCTCTTGTGAAATTTCTATTGCTTCCCAGTAGGAAGAGAAAAATGGGCTGTGTGAGTTGGGTTGGCTTTTGATAACACAAAACCTCATTTAATCCTATTGAGACAAAACTTTCCAATCCCTGTCAAATTTCAAGAGCCTGTTACATACTATTCCAGTTATGAACAAACTTAAAGAAATGTTTGAGGCTGTCCCATCTGTGATTGCTGTGTTGAGAGCTACATTCAAAACCCTACATTCAAAAAAGCAATTACAAAATCTCTCCTTTCCTGGGACTTAAGTATTTCAGAGCATTTGGATCTCTAGAAGGAAGTCTAAGGTGTAATTTTCGCTTCTACCACATATATCTTTGTTGACCTTAAATGAAGTGCTAGTTTTAAAGAGTGTAAAACCCAAAAAATTCTGTCATTACAATTATGAACAAGAATGAGAAAATTAGTCTCAGTTCTTGTCTCTGTAACCTAGAGCTCAAAATTTATACAAATGAGAGAATTTTGCTTCTGAAACTAAGATTTGACCCATACAGCCAGAGGATCAGTGAAAGAAGTGATCATATAACTTCTACTCTAATTAGTCTGCAATACAACAATGAACCAACCTAGATAATTAACTGAACAAAGAATAACCATGTCAGCTCTGGGTGCTGACAGCTGGTGCTCTGTGTTTGCCAACATGCCCTGTTGTGTTAAATTTAGTTAAGCTGAAATATCCTGCATGTATTGTGTTTGAATTAAAAGATTTTGTTTTGCTGTACAGCAACACTGTTCTTCATGCAGCTCAGCAATCTGAGGACTGAAGGTTACAGGGACAGAGAACTCACTAAGTTGGAGACTATGATCTAATAATTTTTTTTCTACTTTACACCTCTGACCCTCATTTTAAAAATTATTCACATGCGGGTGACTGCCAAATTCTTGCTGTCTGCTTTATACAACATTTACACTGATCCTAAACTGCACAGGGTCTGAAGCAGCCACCTTATGAGCTCATATATCACATTTATAAGCATCTCTAGAGACAGGTAGTGCAGAGGTACAGATAATGCAGAAAGATATTCCATAGACTGCAAAGTTTGAGGGCTTGTAGTCTTGAATTACAAGTGGAAAACAAGGTATGTTCTGGCTCTTGCACATGTTTTGCATACGCCAGCCCAATTTCACTGAAGCATAATTTATTTGCATCTTTACTGAATGCTAACAGAATGAATCTATGAGTTAATCCTGAGAAGGTATGCAAAATTGGTAAGTGTCCTGCTTTAGAGTGACTAACGCTGGAATTAGCTTTTCTAGTTGGTCTAAGGAAGACTGAGTGTGTTAATCCTTACATTCAATATATGTTGTAGGTCTTATGTATCATTTGCATTTTACTCTAGCACCAGAGGTAACATAATGAGAGGACAAGGCTTAGAGTGTTCTTTTTGCTTAGTTTGTTTTTCAGTTAAGTAAATTAGATCACTGTGTCTAGTGTGTGCCTTAAATAAACCTAAAATGAATACATTTCTGCCACTCTCCAAGATTAGACTAGTATTAATGAACATCTCAAAGTATCTTGTTCATTTTTTTCCCTGTTAAATTTATAGATTTTTTTTAATAAAAGAATTATACTGGCTGCAAGGTGAGTGAATTTGAATAAGTGAATTCCTACACAATCAAATTCAAAGCAAACCCAGTATTTAGTAAAGATTCAATACATTTGCAATACTTTGGAGTAGTCTCTTAATAAAAAAATACTAAGGCCTACTCTGACTTGGGGATTTTTTGGAATCCAAAGGCAGCACAGTACGTGAGGAGATTTAAGTGCCTCTGTATAAACTAACACTAAACCCCAACTTTAAACAAGATGCTCATAACCCTATGATCCTATTCAACCACCCCTTTTTCTTGTGCCCCAGAGCTCAGGAATATGCAAGAAAATGCTACTCTGCTTCTGGTGTACAGTTAGGAACCATTTATACCTAGATACAAGCTAATCTTTCTAGTTGTAGTTGGGGATGATGTTCTCTTACCTTTCTTATTATAACAGTAATTGTAACAATTGTTAGACAAAAAGATGAAAATTTAGTTAGCCTAATGGAGCTAAAATCTGTCTCCTAGAAGAAAATCTTAATCACTAGGCTCCAGATTTGAAGATGTTTCTTGAACTAGTCCAGAAAGTGTTTGCTGGCTCTGAGTCGAATGGCATGGCTTTTCTTGTCTACATTCTTAAACTGTCTTGTTGTTCCCAAAATGATGTTTCTGCTATGCAAAGTGACAACTGGGAACAGCTCTTAACACATTCTCTGAGTGGGGTTTGATCTATGCCAGCAAGGTCAAACATTTCTTGGGAATAATCAGGGGAGAGGATTTGCTAACAGATAAGAAGATGTGAACGTTCTAGATTCAGGTGTGAGCTATGGAACTTGTGAGCCTGGAGCCTCTCTTTGCGTGCTCAGAAGTGTAACTTGAAGGACAATGGACCTTTGAAACTGAGCACAGCCAGAGGCTGCTGATATACACAAGGTTAAGAACACACATATGAATGATTTTCACTGATACGGGCTTAGCAGTTTATAAAATGCCCAGCCAATGCCATTTCCCCATAAGTTTAGAAGTTATAATTATAATAGCAGAGTCCTTAAATATTTTGTAATATTTACTAGTAGATGTGTGCATGCCTTTGGTGCTTTTCTGTTAATAATAAATTGACAAGGATAACATGCTCTGGCAGGGATTTAGCACTGAACATTCAACTTTTTATTGATTCCCAGTGATGTTTTTTAACATATAGTTGAGAAATTCTTCATTATTTTATCTGGATTTTTTACTTTGCTTTCTCTTTTCATTTATGCTGTCTTCAGTGGACAGCTTCAGTCCAGTAACTTGGCGTGAGGCTGTCAAGCTTCCTCACTGGATTTATCAAAGGCAACCACACAAATGAAGAAAGTTCAGACTGACGTTCTCTGAGGTTATACAGTTTAAACAAATTCACATTGGCCCTTTTTCAACAATAACTCTCCTTACACACCTTGCATTGCCCTCTTTTTTTATACTCCCCT
>QWTY01018402.1:0-18601 GCA_008033365.1 Pseudorectes ferrugineus | reverse complement strand
CTGCCCAGGGTGTACCTCTGAAGGCCTTTCAAATAAATATCCACCTTTATTCCCTTACTCCTGTCTAGTGTCTGTTTCTAGGTTGGCCTCTTTAGGCATCAAGATGAAGCCAGAGACTGAGGCTCAGGGTTTTGTACCATAGCTGCCCAGTGTGGCCCTGAAGAGCCATGGCCCTGAAGAGCCACGTCCCCTCTGTGCACCTTGTTTCCCTCGCTATGAAACAGGAAATTTCCTTTCTCCACCTTCATTGTTGGTGTGTTTGCTCTGCCGGGCCTCTCTCGGCCTGTTTGCACCAGCCTGATACAATGGAGTCATAATCAGAGGTGTTGCCATTGCAAAAATAGAAATGGAGAACAATGTCTCTCTTCAAAACAAGACTTTTCATGTATCTCATTGTGTAAAATACGCTGCTTAAAATCCATTCACTGTGCTAAGCAGCAACTCAAATCAAAGGCAAAATTCACATCATACTTGATAATCAATTGCAGGAAGTAGCTGTGGATTTTCTACCTTGATTCATTTCTCCTTTATTTGCAATTTTCTGTGATTTTTCTTCAAAGTCCCTTTCCTCTGAAGTCAGATGGGATCCCCATTAGTGGCACTTTCATGTAGCTGAAGAAGTGTGTCAACGTTTTCTAATACAGATTAAAGCTCCAGAAAACAAGAGGGAATGAACTGTTGGGCTCTCAGGAGAGCAGTGGGAAATAGAAAAATTACCGGGCGTGATGTTTAAGACACTCTCTCGGAATGCTTAAGAGCTGTGTATTTCAGTCAGTCCTTAAGCAAATACAGCCTTAAATAGAGCTAGGTATAAAATAAATAATATTTATGCCAGCTAAAAGAGTAAGTTGGAGAGATGCCCAATTTCATATAGGCTAATATTTTGATTTTTTAATTGAGCTATTTGCTGCTATCCTGTATTTTTCTGACTGTGTTCCTTTCTCACCTAAGGCAAAAAATTAAATGTTATAAAAATAATCATTTCCTCATAAATTTCTTCTCTCTGCACCTAGTGACCATTCCATTTTAAGATCATAACATTTTAACAGCAATTTACATTAAAATATACACTACTTGTTTCAAAATTAGTTCACTTTTTTTTTTCAGCTACATGATTGATGTTTCTCCCAAGCAAAAGTAACTCCTCTGAGCTCAGCAGAGCTGCCTCTGATGTTCACAAGGCGGCAGAGAAGGTGAATTAAACCAAATAAATATTTTCAAGAGTAAATACAGTCTAAATGGAGTTACAGCTAACAGGCAGTACAAGTAATTCCTGGAAATACCACTGAATTAGAACATTTGATTCAGAAATTGTATTCAAGCATGGAATGATTAACAGAACAGTTAAATTATTTAATCCTAACATGAGAGTTAGAAGTTTAAAGAGCTTTGGTTAGAGCAGAAACTCATCAAAAATTCCTGTCACTTGGAAAAGCTACACATTTCAGAATTTATTTTCATTGTACATGTGAAGGAAAGGTTTAAAATTATAACATTTTTGTAAGAACAAACTTTCTGCAAATAAAAAAACCCACAAGTAAATAAGTGGATCTGCTGAAAAAACTCAACAGTTTCACTTCAAAACTTTTAAATCAAGGTGAGGGTCATGCCTATCCACGCCAGCACTTTAATGCATTTCCAACAGCCTGAAAAATCTGGGCTCTGTGCTAAACCTCGTTTTCACCTTTGTGTAGAGCACTCCACGGCAGCTGGAGGACCAGACCTGGTTATTTGTGTTTGCTCCCAGTCCAGGCTGCATTGCCCCAGTGCCCGTGGTGCCTCCCTGGCATCCCAGGGCTGTGTTCCCATCGAGGGTCACTGCCCCAGCTGCAGGAGTCACTGTCACTGCCAGGGAAACAGCTTTCCTTAAACTGGCTCGGGTCTTTTTAACAGAGGGAACAGTTCAGATCAGGGTCAGTTAACTCACACCATTTCACCTCATTTCTCCTGGTGGAAACATCTGAACTCCTCTGTTCAAAGTGATAGCTTCCCATGGAAACTTCGGATTCTGTAGAAATCACATTTTATAGCTGAAAATTCCTCTCCAGCTCTACAGAGGAATCTGGATTTATTTTTTCTCTTCAAAGGAAAAATCCTCTGGCCTCAGCTCAGCCAGGCACTTCAGCACCTCTTCTGTACACCCTGGGCTGCAGCCAACCTGCAGCCTCTTGCTCTCCCAAAAGGAGGCTGCAAGACCCAGTTCTGTGCTGAAAGGGCCACCAAATCATCCCTAGAAATGACCCTTCTGGGATCATGGGATGTCACACTGCTTCATGTGAGTGCAACCATGCTGGAAAGAAGGATAAGGGTATCCAGAGCTCAGGTTTGCTCTCACCTCTCCCTTTCACAGGCACACAAAAACACACTGAAAGTTAAGACCATTTCATCCATCTCCATCCGTTGCTTTTCCAACATTACAATCACTTCATTGTCTGCAGCGGCTGCCACACTGGACAGGAAAGTGGAAAGATCCTCAGCAGGGCGTAGAGAAAGCATTAGCAGCATTTAAAACCTTTGTGGTAGCCAAGAAAAAAATAATAATTCCTAACTTCAGATTTTCTTATCAGAAAGTTTAAATATTTTCAAGACTTTTGTTTACAGTGTTTAACATTTCTGCTTCTTAAGTCATAAAGGCTTAGAGCTGCTGCCCAAATGTTTGGCTAATCTCTGCAAGCTGCAGGGTAAATAGCAGCTGAGGTTTGCTGCTGGTGCTAAGGACAATGGGCCTGATTTTCTTTCTGGGAAATGCAAAGTAGAGTTTCTGTCCTGGTCCCCCTTAGGTTCAGGAACAGCTATTTTGTTTTCAAGTCTCTCAAGCAATGCCTCATCGGGAAAAGTGCATGGGAAAAACCAGCATTAAGGTCAGACTTAAACAAGATGCAAGCAAAGCATCAGAGAGGCTGTGTTTGAAGAGGCTGCAAAATACCATTTAATCTTCCCCGTGCCCAAAACAGGACTGATGGCATGTAAAATGTCAGCTGCAGAAGCACTGGAGTTTGGGCAAAGCTGATGCTCCTGAGCTCTCACACTGACCTCAGCGTTACACTGGAGCCTGCTGGATTCAGTTCAGTGTGCCAAACGTGCCCCTGCCCCATCAGTTCACAGCTCAGAGGATCAGATGCTATTTTAAGTCCCACTACCCAGAGTCATCAGATGCTATTTTAAGTTACGCTGCCCTAGCTCTGGAATGATGCCCGAGGCATCGCTGTGCTCGCTGAGCCAGGGAGTGGGTTTGACTGCAGAGCTCTTGCTCAAGTGCTCATGGCAAAGCCAGGGACACAGACACAGACGTGTCCTGCAGGTCTGTGCCCAAATACAGCACCCAAAACACCTCGGCCTGGCACTAGACACATCTTGGCTTTAGGTACCACAGCCAGCTCAGGGCAGGTCTGCCCAGCTTACCTGGCATTGAGTGTGAGGAAGAGGAGTCCCAGGCTCTTTGCACAGACAGCAGCCAAGCTGTGACTGCTTCCTGGTTTATATTCCTATGTTATATTATAAATCATATTTCCCCTAATAAGAAGTTCTTGTAGAAAACACACTCTTGTCCCCATCTGTGTATACCGTAGACAAATTTTTCTTCCTTTCTAGCTTTGGTATCTGCACTTTTTGTTGAAGATGCTGGTAAGCAGAAAATCCATTTTCTCCGCCTGAATCACAGCTGGCAGAGGTAGGATGTGCCATAGTGCTCTGCCAGTATTGATAGGGCCTTCTGCCAGTGTAAGTCACTGGGATGGAGTCACTCCATCATCAGAAGGTCCAGCCCACAGTGGGGACAACCCACCCACTGCAGAGCTGACTTTCCGTGCCCTTCCATCAGCATTATCTGCTCCCACTGTCATCTAACCCAGAACAAGGCAGATCACCACAAGTTTTAGAAGGACACCTAGAGCGAAGAGCCAGCACTGTAAGGCAGCACTGCCTCTCCAGGCTGCATTCCTCTCCTTTCCAAGGAAAGAAATCCCCCTAATTCTGACCTTTGAACAGTACAAGAAGTGTAGAGATGAGCTGCCTTGATTCCCCCTAGCCACACAGGGAGACTTGTCCTCCCATGCTCTGGGAAACACCCTGTGTATTGCCTGGATACATTTCAGTGCAATTTGTCTCATTTTGCCACTAATCTCCCATTTATTCTGATGCTATTTACCAAGTCTCATGTTCCCTTGATAACCAGATGCCTGACATAACTTTGGGGATATTCTTTTCCCCAGCACTCAGTTGAGTTAGAGGAATGACTTTTGCCTCACGTGGACAGTAGAAAGGAGACAGAAAAATGGTCAAAAACTCTCTTCGTTCCTATATTTTTCTCCCTTTATCCCCACTTTTTGTCTTTGGTGGAAAATTTCCACTTGTTTCTCTGCTTACCATGATCTCAGCATCACTGTTAGGAAACTCCAAATACATCCTTCACCGTTAGGTTTCAAGATTTTATTAAAGAGTCCTGACTGACTTTATCTGTATTAAAAGAAACTGAAAATGGTGTAGTATCTGGTATTTTACAGGTCAGGTCAGCATAGCTAGTTAAAATGCTAATAAAGATACTCCAAGTATCATTACACTTTAGTAATCTCAGAGCTTTACTGTCTTTGCTATTGACTTGAGTTATAAACCCAGCTCCAAAAAACAGATATTCCTAAATATCATGCTAGAGTGATGGAAACTTCAAAAATATTTAGTAGAGCTAAAAATATAAAAAATAATCTACAGGTTGCCTTTTTTTTTCTTTTTTAATAGGTTAACACTACAGTCATAGCCAAAATTTTGTTCTTTCGTTCATGTCAATGCCACAGACAATCACATGGTCTCAGAAAGGGCACTTCCCCTCCATCAGGATTAAGATAATATCCAGTATTCCTCATTGTTTAGGAACAATCTCATTTTTTTTAAGAATATGATCAGGTTCTATCTATTTATATTGCTCAATTCTGCAGTTGTTACTCTGTCTCACATTTGGTTGGATTTAATGCTGTAACTTTCAGTAAAGAGCAAAAAGACTTTCAATTAAATTATCATTGAAATTCACACATCAGAGCCTATTCGAGTGCAAATTTAGTGCATTTATCTGGGCAGTTATTATTAGTTTCTAACAGGAGAAGAACTGCTTTCCATGAGGACAGCTGAGGTGCACAGGGAGCTGAAACACTCAGGAAGCACCTCCCAGTCTGTGGCAGTGCTCAGCCCTCCATTTAAAACAGAATGGAATCTAACAAAACACTCCCTTGGACACAATGCCAATTGTTCTTCAATTCCCCAAGCACTGTAATCATGTTTGCCTTTTCCATCCAGCACGGCTTTGCACAACCTTGAGGTCCCAAGAGCTCCCTCCGTTCTGTGTTACTGGAGAAACTGGGCACAGTTTTCTTGCAAACGGAGACCCCAAGGTTCCTTGGACTGTGCTATCAGTGGAGCTGAATTTGTTCAAGGATTGATTAGCACAGCAATAATTCACGGAGATGCGGGGGAAATCCTCCACTGCTGATTTTCCAGACAATGAGGTTGATGATTCTGATAAATCAACTTCATTCATGCTGTCTATAAATAAGTAATGTCCCAGACTGGGAAGAAGCTGGCTCATGTTGTAGTGTTGTGCTTGTTCTGAAAGCTTTGGGAATTTCCATTCTCTTTCATCCATTTCTGGACCAAATACATTCTGTTTCATTTTCCTAATCAACCTCCACTGCTTTTGTAATTCCACGTCATGTATACTGGCCAACGCTGAAGTCTGACTTCTCAATGCGTTTTGAAAGATTTAGAACATTTCATTTGAGCTGCTTGATTAAAAATGATTGGTGGACTGGTGCATCTCCTCTGTTTGCTGTCTCTGAGTAGCAAATACCCAGCTGTGAAGAGCTGCATCGTTTTTCCTCTCAGGTTCCAAAAAAACCACACAGCACAAGTTGTGAATCCTCCTCTAGGATGGCACCATCTCCATGAATCTCTTGCTGTTGCAGAGTGGGACAATAGAGTTGTCATTTGGTGCCAGCCTCCTTCCCCAGTGAGGCTGCAACATGAGTCAGGATTGGGCATTTTCCCACTAATTCCACTGGAATCTTCAAACCTGTATGGACAAGGAAGAGGGGAGGTGATGCCCCTTGCTATGTGGGAGAGAAAAGAGCCCAAGATGAAGAGCAGTCCCTAGAGGCAGTGGAGAGATGTCTGGACAGGAAACATTGAGAAGTGTTTAGAGATGGTTTCTCTGACCTGAAAAGTTCTGTTGAAAAAGCTTGTCACTGCACAGACCATCCCAGACTTCCCAAAGCCTTTAACGTTGACTTCCATTCTCTGGGATCATTGCAGGAGCGTGGCTGTTCCCCTCCCCTTTTGTGAGATGCCTTCAGTGGGTGTTTGTCTTACAGTCTCCAGATTTTCCACCCAGCCACAGAGTTAAAAAAGAATGTAATAAAAAGGCTTGCAGATACAAAAGCCAAGAATGACTGGACTTTAGCCTTAAGAAAGGAATAAAGCACTGCAAGACTCATTAAATAATGAGGTTAATCAACCAATGAGAGCTTTGGATGAGCCATTGGGGGATGACAGGTAGGAATAGGAAAGTCATGTTACCTCTGGCTAGATCATTAATGAAACCATTGCTAGACCGCACTGTCTGGTCACAGCAACTGCTCAACAAAAAATTTGGAAAACAGCTGCAAGAATGATACAAGAGCAAGAAAATATGCCTTGTAGGAAGACACTAGATAAGCTATTTAGAGCAGAATAAATGATGCTATGAATCCTATCTGGCTTTAGAATCACTAAATGTCTGTGGCCTAAAGACAAAGCAGCGAATTCCTCACCACCTCATTAGACCAAGGGCTACACAGAGAGAAATCAGCTGAATCCCAGCCCTGGAGGCCTCTCTGTGCTCCCACCACAGGGAGCAGACTGGAAATGTTTTTCAGATATTGTAAATATCAGATGGGCAGAAATATTTGCTCAGCGGAACACAGATCTCATCCATTGATGAGGTGACAGAAAATGGTGAGATTTACTCAGAGCCCTTCTTTTGGAAAACACTGGCTCTCAGAGGTCTGTGTGTGACTGGTGGTAGATGATTACAGGAGCAATTAAAAGCATTTAGTAAAATTTACATATAAAGTGGGGTATTTAAGTGGATTACAGGGCAAAACAGCATGCTTTTGATTTTCTTTTCAGAAGAATGTAACTAAGCTGCAGGGAAAGTTTGGGGTAGAACATTGATTTGGTTGTAATCAAACCTTGTTTGTCATGAAGGAGGGAGTGGGGAAACATTCCTTGAGCACCAAGTCCTTTGAATTCCTGGAGATGACCCTTATGCATGGAAGGGAAGAAAGGCCCAGGCTTGAGTCACGGGGCACTGGCAGACCCCCGGTGAGCCAAGGGTCCTATAACACCAGCTCTTACCGGCCCTGAGTGTGTTGGCCACAAAATATTGCAGGATTGCCTTTCAGCCAAAGCAAAAGGGGGTATTTCCAAGGAGCAGCACTGCAAAAGAGCCTTCTGGCTAAAGTGGCAACCAGTCATGGAGCTCAGCTGAGCTGATTGTCATGGATTGGCCTGGGTGTATGTTCTTAAGGTCTTTCTTACTCTTTTTTTTTGACTGTCTTCCTTTGGTGGCCGCTGGATTGTAGCATCCCCAGGGCTTTGATTTGCAGTTTCCAGAGCATTCCCAGCTTCAGTTGCAGCAGTTCTGAAGGGTGGTCCACAGCAACTGAAATTAAGTTCCCCAGACAGTGACCCAAACAAAACCAAAGCAGTGTGACACCTAATCCCTGACAGTTTTTTCTTCACCTGGATCAGCCAAAGAAAGATATTCTGAGGAAAAATATTACCCAAAATAGGGTTAAGAAATGCATACGAGGCACTTACAAGGTGCTATAAAAATGCACAGCCCACATTCACTTTGTTTTCTGATGGAATATTCAAAGCTGCTGTTTCTTAAAGCCTGGGATCTGTAGTTCCAGTTCACTTACTTAGATGCCTGACCATTATAGGAACCAAAGGGAATTAGAGATCTGAATGTCTCTGATCTAAATGTCTTTGAGGTGTTTTTGAGTTTCAGTCCATAGCTGGGACAGGGATCCCCAAATTCCAGATGCTGAGACCATTATTTGGGAGCTATGCTGTACAAAAAGAAGACAATCTATAAACCAGATTTTTGAAATCACTCTTCTTTAAACAAACTCCTACCAGAAAACTCCTGTCCTGTCTGGGGTGTGCTCCAGAGAGCAGGAGACATCTGTAGAGTGGAAAGGACTTCCCAGTTCATTACAAGAGATTTCACAAAACTGCTATCAGGAAGGAAGAAAAATGTCACCCAGTGAGCAAACATACCGTCAGTATCCCCAAGGACATCAGCTGCTGGAGGACAGACCACATTCACTCTATCAGTAACTTCACATCACAGAAATTGCTCTGAAAGGTGCCTTAGAAGGAACTTGCTGACCAAGATCTGTCCTTTTGCCCATCTTCTGATTTTATCTTCTTCTCCACCTGAAAAAGAAACAGACTTGGGCATTTCTAGTGCCAGCAGGTCAACCAGAACTGCAGTTGTTCTTCTACTGGTGGCCATCCCTGGGAGTGTTGAAGGCCAGGAGGGATGGGGCATTGAGCAACCTGGTCTAGTGCCAGATATCCCTGCCCATGGCAGGGGGCTTGGAACTGATTGTCTTTCATCCCAACCATTTTATCATTCTGTGATTAGTCTGTGTTAAGTAACATTCATCTGGTACATGTAATAATAGTGAACAGAAAAATGCACAAACACTCAGATCCTGCTGGCTAGGGCAGAAGATGGCCCTTGTGAAAGTTTTAAGCTAGAAGCCGACTAATTTGCCCAAAAGCATGAGAAAGTCTTTCCACCCAGGCAGGTGCCACGATCACTGCTTGCTCACAGGCTCCTGGCATCTTTCTCTGAAGCAGCTGGACCTTAATTTGTTGGCAGGAAGGCACTAGAATAAATAGATTACTTTTCCCGTCTGATGTCACATTAGACACTGCTTAGCTGTTGTGTGTATTCTGGCTGGTGGTTTCACAGTCTTTGGGTTCTGCAAGCACTTCTTCACTGGCATGGAAAAATTCCCCCTGGTGTGCAGATCCACTCTCCCGTGCCACAGCTAAGCATGGCTGAGATATTGCATCCTAGTTTGGTGTCATACCAGAGATTTATGTGTTGCTTTGCTCCATTAATCAAACATAAGATGTTCTGAGAGTTCAGCAGACAATTTATGTCCCATTTCTGTCAGTGCAGGCTGTGAACATAGCTGCTGTCTGGCTGAAGGGCTCTTCCACGGGTGCGGTTCAGTCCCATAAAGTCACCAAACAAAGCGCAATGGGAGAAGGGTTTGGAAAAGATTGGCCACTGACAGGTGGATCTGGGGCAATTTGGGCATCGAGAACATCAATGAAAATTGTCACATTTTCCCCAGAAGCACAAACTAAGCACGGATTTAAAAACAGAGCTCCCAGCTCAGACCAGTTCACGGTCCACACACCAGGTCCATCCCACACAATATCCGTCTACAGCTTGCCCTTCTGCTGTGGTGTTCAAGCTCTGTGTTGAGGTCAATTAGCAGAGCCCCCAGACACACAGACCTGTGACAAAGCCTTAGAAGAGACCCAAAAGAGTTATTCAGACTCTAGTAAGCCATACCCAGCTAATTTATGATCTAGCTATCATTGTAAAGGCAGTGTTTTACACATTCTGCACTTGGTTAAAACCACCTAGCGAAGGGAGGGGAACATCTGCCCTGCTGTATCATCTGGTGCAACCCAGACTGGAGTGAAATAAGGGTCAGGACTGTGCAAATATTCAGCCTCATTTTACTGCAGTCCCTGCTGCACTCAGTGTTAAAGGCCAGGTTGTTTCAGTGCTTAATCAATATATCAATATAGTCAGTAAATGACAAGGAGAGTTCATATTTGTCTTGTTACTCCAAGACTGCTCATAAAGCCGAGTTCACAATCCCATAAAGGAGCCTGCATTACCCCAGTGGCTGGGAAGGAATTCCGCATTGGCTTCCCATAGGCCTGTCCACTGAGAGAACAGGAAAACATAATAACAGGGTAAGTAAGAGTAAACTGGAATAAAGCCAAAAGTAAGGCCTACAAATCTAGCAGGGCAATCTCAGCTCATAAATACGACCCACCAAGTGGATACTCTGAACAGCCTTTTGCCTGACAGAGGCAGCCTGATAAGCTCTTGGTATAAAAACACCATGAAGTTTTCACAGGAAAAAGCCATTTATTTTCACATCTGTTTTGCCTGCTTGAAAGTGTGGTGGAAATTTTAGCACCAATACATTAATCTAGACATCCCTGTTTCAAGAGCCAGGGATCATTTGATTTGCCAGTGTGAGCCAGTTGGTCCCCACTGCATTCAGAGCCAGGAATCCAAAGACAACACTCTGCCCATTGCCGAGGTTTATCCAACAAGGTAGTTTTGCTGGGGTGGTAGCTGCAAATTCAGAGAGGCGATGTGAGCAGGAAGAATATCTTCTGATGGTGAGACAGGTTAGAACAATCGACAAGAAGAAAGAAAATATCAAGGTTGATGGGCAAAAGAAAAAGCAGGGCGGGGGGGAAAGGAAAAAAAGGAGAAATGAAAGAGAGAAAAAGAGAAAAAGTAAAAATACAGGCCTGGTGCCATGCAGAAATTCACAGCAGGACCTGTAAGAGGCAAGATGCTGTAAGGAGGATTAAAATGTGATATGCAAGCTGGGTAGACTCAGGATGTATTTTTCCAAAAGCCCTTACACTTTTTATCCCTTGTGTGTGGGAAGAGTAATGGTAGGACACCACCAACCTCTTTATTTCCTCTCAGCATTTCCCAGAGGTGACCAAGAGCCAAACTGAACTGCACAAGCCATCAATCACTGCTCAGTGTGTGGCTCCACAGACCTGCTGCAAAACATCCACCGTGACTTCATGGACCACAAAGCACAGATAAGAGTTTAGGAGTTATATCCTTCTGGCAAAGCGTAGCACACTCGAGATGGACTGATCCTCCACCCAAACAGCTTATCTCCAAACCATATTAATTACTGGAACACGGCAGCAATTTGTATCAGCACCAGGGCTTTTTGCCAGTGCATCTCTCTCAGTCAGATGCCACCAAGAAAGAGATGGGCCAGCAAAGCTTCAGAGCAGAGTAAATTTCAGTGCAGCTTTTAAGTTTTTAAAGCACTGAAGGCCTGAGCTGGTCTTTGCAGGCAGGACCCAGCCCAGTTTGCCTGTGCTCAGGGTGAGCCAGCAGGAGAGGCAGAGCTGGATAACTCTGTCAGCACTGATGTATGGCACATGTCTCTTCATATTCACCAGAAATACCAGCTGACCTGCGCCTCCATGTGCCTCACAGCCACACAGCTGTCCTTGGAGCATCCTGGTTTGGAGGAGCTCTGCTGGCCCCATGCAAATTCCAAGGATGGACAGTGCAACTGTTGTTCGCAGTCCTGGAAACCACGTGTCCTCCTAAACACCACCTCGGCCAGCTGTGCATTGCAGCTGGAAAAATGCCTTCAGCTGAAGGGTACATCTTCCCACAGCTGGTCCTGGAGCAGAGTAAAATCTGCAGAGCAGGTCTGGCTCCTGCATTTCTTGGCACAAGGGTGGGTTGGAGGCTTGCCAAGGTTGCGACTGGGGGAAAAAAGAAGCACAAAGCACATTTCCCGCTGGCTCCGGTGAGCCGTGCCGGACCACCTGTAACCCCCACTGCTTCTGAGAAGGCAGCTAAGAAAAGCAGGAGTGTTGCCAGTAACTTACACAGTTCATACCTCTGCTGGGACATTCTGGGACTCCCTACACCACAAGAAGTTGAAAACCACGGCGCCAGGGAGGATTATTTTAAATTGTTTTATTCAAGTCATGTTGAAGGAAGGGGTGGGGCATCTGGACTGTCTCCCCACTCTCGTACTTCTTCCCCAGGCTCCTCCACCCTTGGGCATCCGTGCCCAATGTCCATGAGTTCCCCTGGGAGCTGCCCAGTGCAGGAGCTACCTCCTGAGATGAGGAGAGGGAGCTCTCTCCTCTTCCCCATCTCCTCTTCCAGTGCACATCAGAGCAGCCCCAGCAGTGGGTAAGTGCAGCCCATCCTGCTCTCATCAGCAAGTCTGGTCCTCACGGAGCCTTTGTACGTCCAGGATGTCAGGTTTGCTCTGTGTGCTGACAACATTACGGTGTTGCTTTGCAAGCAAATAAAGCTGCTGAATAATCAGCCTGTCCAGTCACACTGTCAGAGACTTTCAGTCTAAGAGATTTCAAACAGGACATTGTTCCCCAGTGCAGGCACTATTAAATTCCATAAATTCGTAGCTGTTTTTCTACTACAAAAGTTTTATCACAAAAAAAAACCTAAAAAGAAAAAAAATTATCAAGATCCTGCATGATGTTTTCAAGTCTCTTTTTTTGTCCAAAATAACTATTGTTCATTCCCAGCCCTCGTTAATTGCAAGTTGTGATCACCTGATGGGCAGCAGTCTGAGCCTCTTCTCCCATCCCTGACACAGCTCCATGTTCATTCCTGTGTTCAGCCACTTTTTCCTCATGTCTGAAAAAATTACTAGTCCATATGCTGCAACCATATCATTCTTTTAAGCAACCTTCCTGACA
Source organism: Pseudorectes ferrugineus (assembly GCA_008033365.1). Lineage (NCBI taxonomy): Eukaryota > Metazoa > Chordata > Aves > Passeriformes > Pseudorectes > Pseudorectes ferrugineus. Next base: position 6,019 of record QWTY01018402.1, on the reverse strand, counting down.
AATGTTTGAAGGCTTCCTGTTGACTAATGGGTGGAACTGGACTGCCCCCCTTTCTTTCCAGCTGAGTAGTAATGATTTAAGCAGATTAACTGGTTAACTAAATGTCATTTACCCAGATCATGTCCTTTACACGAAATAACACTGGTTACAGGAATCAGCTAATAATGGGGTTTGTCCAAAGGCAATGAGAAAACACTTTTGTCAACGCCAGTGGGCTCAAAATTTGTCAACAGGCTTAAAATGAAGTTCAAAGTGAATTCTGCTAAAGGATTAAATACGCTGGATGTGATCAACAAACTAAGCCATGCTTTCCTTCATTTGCAACAGAATGTGGTCAACATCCCTGAAAATACTCAAGCTCTTCTTCCTTCCTGTCCTTCAAAGCATCCACCACAGAGCCCCAGGTACTGAGCACTGCCGCTTCACCTGTGATGGCGCAGGGCAGGACAGCTGCACCTCCAGTGAGACCCACCAAACACCAGCCACTGCTGAATGCTTCATCATTTCACAGCCTGGAAGGAATAAAATAATAAAAAACCCTCCCAATGACCCATGACAAGCCCACCTCAATGCCTGTGGTGAGGAGGCAGGAATCCTGGGCTTTCAAGTCCAGGATGTTCAGTTGGTGGCTGCAGGGAGAGGCAAATGTCCCCCTGTCCCCGGGAGCCTGATGGCAGCAGTGTGTGCAGCTCCTCACCCCTGGCTGTCTGTACAGAAATAAGATCTTGGCATAAAGGATTTGCTTTTGTTGTGACTTAGGTTGCCTTCAGTTTGGGTTGAATAGATGTGCTTGGTTCAGGATGCCCAGTGTAGGACACCTGCTAATGTGTCTATCAGCATTTGGGGATTCAAACACATCAAAATGAGGCCACTGGCTTGTGCATAAACAACATTTCTTTTCTCTTTTCCAGTAACCGTGACTGTGGGAGGACAACAACACTTGCTGGGGCTTTATGACACTGCAGGGCAGGTAAAGGACTGCAAAGCATTTATCATTTTCCTTTCCCACGGTTTGTCTGTTATTATCGTACACTGGGGTTTGTTGTTCACGATGTTTGTGGAGTTTGTTGGGGTTTTTTTACAAATAATAACAATCGGTTGTAATGGTTGAACTGCTGACCCTCTCCCTTTTGTTTTCATTCTGTTTCAGCAGTAAAACACACACAAATACACTCATCCCTAAGGTCATGTTTTGCCTAATCAACAAAACAAAGCCTGATGAGGCTGTGCAACCCCCATACATCCACCTCCTACTGCAAATACGATGTTTTGTGCAGTCAGTGTTTTCTTACCTTTACCACATGGTGGCATTGAAGATACAGAGAAGAATTCCCATTTTCAACATCAGAAAACTGGAATAACACAGCACCAGCCTATCAGTCACCACCTATTGACTTTTTAAGTGGTAACCCAGTCAGATTTGCATCCATCCCAACATCCCAACATTCTCCTCCCAGGACAAGAGTGTCCATTACAAGGGAGTCTGTATCCCCTGCTTACTGACATTTAGAATGCTTTTACTGTTTCCACTGTCCACAGTGTGATATTGTGTGATTGTACTCAAAGCTTGCAGAGTAATTTCACCCCGTGGAGAGGAGGAGAAATTATTTCTCACTGCTTTGCTCTGCCAGCAGAAGGGCAGAAGAAAGTGCAGGGAGCAACACATTTTTTGTGGCGAAATTTCCCTCTCCTGACTCCAAATGCCGATGACTGACAAAATAAAGAAAGGGACATAGTCTGCACAGAAACGTTGCAAAAATTCATCTGCTGAGAGCAGAGGGAGCAGGTTCCAGGTTCCTCACAGCCTGGGAATGTTGTAACCCACATCCACCAGCTCCTCCAGTCGGAGCTGACACCAGAGCCAGCAGGAGAGAAAGCAGATTTGGGAACTTGCTTCACTCTCTCTGGGTCCCAGCAGCCCTGGGTGCAGGGCTTTGCTTTCACCAGGAGCTCTTCTTGGCTGTACCAGTTTTGGCCATGACTGACTGCTATGAAAGGCACAAACAGTGCAGAAGGAGACCCTCCTGTCTGCAAAAGGCCACTTCTTGCAGAATATACTTTGCAGCACTGTGCAGAGAGATCAAAAAACCCACACCAGAGCAGACTGTCACTTCCAGAAAAACCTGCTCTCAGCAGGACTGGGGCTTTGATGCTTTGGGTTTCACTTTCTTTAATTTTATTCTTATCATGTTTCTGTAGGCAGCAGCAGTCTTAGCTGGTTTGGTGGCCCTTACAGACCACACATCCTTCCTATTCACATGATGATCCAAAAGCCAGTCCCAAAATACAACCCAAGTCCTTGCCCCATGTCCAAAGCTTGTCCAATCTTCTATTCTGTGCTCACAAACACAGAGCTCAGAGCCTGTGTCATGATCCATCAGCCCTGCAAGCCTTTGCAAGCCAGACTGGAGTTATATTCAGCTCCCAGTCAGTTTTCACCCAGTGCCTTAATATTCCTACTTGTTTTGTAGGGCTGACAGATCCACCTGCCACCCATTTCCGCAGCAACACCTCCTCTCATTTGTCCTCCTGAGCCAGAAGGAACACTCAGCTGTCTCTTTGACAAGCCTCACCCCTCCATCCATTCCTCCACATCATTTTGCCATCCCCTGCTTCAAACTAGACAGTTCACCACCTGCCTCCAAACCCTTTCTCTAGCACCCCAAGCTCATGTCCCTTCCAGACCCTGGTCCAGAGGATGTGGCCATCCAGCCAGAACTCAGAGCGTGAATCAGCCCTTGATGACTAGATTGTCTCTGTGGAGGCTGGAGGGATGATGCTTCCCACATGCTCCAGTTATAACAACAGATCATCTGGGTTGTTTCCTCCCTCCTTCTCCTTGTGCTGTGTGGCTTTCCAAAGGCATCAGTGTGAAGTCATAGCCAGAAATAGCCCTTGACACTGCGATGCTATAAAACATATGCTAATGAAATAACAATTGGAAAATGTACTCCTGCAGCAGGACCCTCTGTCAGCCTGAAGGAAGAGCTGGCAGAGACCCCAGATTTGAGGTATCTGGCTTTCTGTATTCCTGGCATAAACAGTCTGAGGAGGAAAAAACTGTGGTCTTTTTGCCGGGCTGGACTCAGGTGCAAAATGCTTTAGCAGAGTGTACAAGAGAGCAGCACAGCAACGACGTAAAAACAAGAAAAAAGCCAGTTTTGCTGCATTTTGGGGGCCCAAACACTGCTGAGCTGATGGCAGAGATAGAGGGGAGGGAGCAGCACCAGCTGATCTCGGCCCTGGCAAGTCACAGGTAGATAACTCAGCAAGGCCAGGTCTGGCACTGGCATTTCCACGCCAAACCAGTGGCCAGGCAATGTTAACTGGGAAGCCTCGTGCTCCATAAATAGCAGGCAGCACAATGCAAGCATGAGCTGGGAAAATAAATTCTTGATCAGCCACAGCCCAAGCCCACAAGCACTCATGTCCCTTTCCAAACATGACTGTCACTCGCTGCAGCACCCCTGGGTATGCCCCACACCCATGCAAATGTTCAGTCCCTTTTTTATATTATTTATTTGCTTGACTTCAGCCACCTCTGAATGAGGAATGACCCTGTAGGGCTGTCTTTTCTAAAGGCCCATTGCAAGGTTTTATAGCCTTCTGGAGAGCAGGTACAGAGAAGAGGTCCTTGTCTGATGTGGTTTGGAGGCTCCTGTACATGAACAAGAGCCCAGATCGACTCTAATCCACGATATTTGTGTTTTAACCTGTCTGTGAAAAATCCCATGTGCCCTGGTGGGAGGTGAGACCTCTGCTATGAGATGCATGCCTGTCCCTACTTGCAACTTATATAATGCTCTGTGCTAATAGCTCAAACCAGGAATGCTCTTCCTGAAAAAGGATTTTCTAGGGATTCAGAAGGAACAAGGGAAATAAAATTAAATGCGTGCTCCTGTAGCTGTCACAGCCAGGCAGAGCGCTCATGGCTTTAATCTGTATTTTTAATGGTACAGTAAGTCCCAGCCCCTCTAAATATGCACGTCTGGAATATTGAAACTGGCTATATTTAGCCAATTTCTTCCCAAAACGCCTAGATGAGGATTCCTTGAGGCTTGCTGCCACCACGTGGCTGGTTCAGGAGCCCCACTTGCAGCAGTTAAACCAAAACCACGGAAAGAGGTTTTGCCAAGCACCCGGTATCAGCCCGTGGTGGCTGTGCCACAAACAATCTTAATCTCAGGTTTGATGTTCTGGGTTAAAATAATGTCCCATAATCAGGCCAGGCTTTCCTAACCCACAACATCCACATAAAACTGTCTCTACAAGGCAATTTCTCCTCTGATGCCATCACCTTGGCATCCACTCTGCCTCTGTTAACCCCTCTGCTGGGAGCTGGCTGACATCTCCAGAGCCTTGGATAAATCTCCTGTCACCGACTTTGCTTCTTCATGAACTGCATCACCGGTGTACCCACAAACAGCTCTGAGGGGTTTTTTCCTGCTATTCCTTGAATGGAGAGAATCCACTTTCTTGGGAGGTGATATATCCAAACATCTCTTGTAAATCCTTCTTCAGATCCACATTTTCTCTGCCATTGGAAAGACATAATTTTGTCAGTTGAAAAATACTCTGGTTTTACCCCAAATACTGGGGCTGTGAGGGCTGGAGGGAGTAACTGAAAATTTATTTTCCTGTCAAAGTGGGCTTGGGACAATGAACATCCAGTTAGACAAAACAAAACATTTTGTTTGTGCTTTAGGATCCTTTTTTAAACTTCTCTTTCATGAGACAGAGCTAAATTTGGGCTCATGCTTCCTTTCAGAATAAATAATTAAAGTTTTGGGGATTTTTTTAGAAGCAGTTGGTGCAAACTGTTTTTAAGTAATTCATTAGTATATTTTGGAAAATATTGTTGATTCAGAAGGAGTCTGCATCAACTTACCAGTCTATAGTCAGTGAAAAAGAGACCTCAGAAAGGTGATTTACCAGTCTCAATTCACAATTAAGCTCTCTCATTTGCTGACCCAACCAAAGCAAGGCAGAAGTAAGGCTGAACTAAAACATCATCTTACCTGACACACACTGACACAGTCCTGCATCACTTTCTCCTGCAGGACAGGCAGCAGCTTGCATTGCTCCTGCCCCTAATGTGGTTTTCCCTGCCTAAAATAAATGTTCTCAAGTCTGAGAAACAGCACCCAGGTGTCTTTTTTTCCTATTTTGTTAGCCTTATTTCCTTTTATTAACTAGTCAGTATCTGCAAAGCAAATCCACACCAGTTGAATTTTCACACAGTTATAACCAAAAGCAACCAGACTGCAGAGATTTGAGACTTGTCCAGAATGCAGCAACTATAAACTGCAGATCTACATTGCAGTCAGGCTTGACAGCAGCATGTATTATTGTTTCCCACACTCCAGCTTTGTGTTCCTATCCCTTTTTTTAATTCTGGACCTCCCCAAAAAAGCCTTTGGAACAGATGTAACCCCTCTAAAAAGCATCTGTTTCATTGCACTGAAGTTTTCTAACAAGTTTCATTGAACAGTACCCACCAGACACAGCTACAAATGCTCTCACTGTCAGAAAGAGCCAGGCTGTCCCTTTCACATGGCTTGCAAAACCTCTGCTCACTCTCAGCTTCTCAAGCCTGAAAACAGACCCAAATTCTTCCTTGAAACTCAGCTATCAAAGCCAGCTCATGACATATCACAGCTGTGATTCGAGTGTTTGAAAACTCACCCTCTTCACCACGAGCCCATGGAGAAAACCTCTCTCCTTCCACCATCCAGGACCTGTGGAAGCACTAAATCACCCACAGTGATGTGCCCAGGCACTGCAGGCTGGGTTTGGTCTGCTTTCTGCTTTCAGAGGAGTATCTTCTGCTGACTGGCACATTGCTGAGCCCCGTGCGGGACTGCTCAGCATCACCCTCTGCACCAACATCTCCACAGATAACACACACACAAACAAAACGTGTTCACACAATCACAGGATGATTGAGGTGGAAGTGATGCCTTACGTTTTAGCTTTTATATTTTTCAAATTCTGTATTCCCAGTGTGTAACTCTGAAGT
>QWTY01018400.1:0-17658 GCA_008033365.1 Pseudorectes ferrugineus | reverse complement strand
GCGGCGGCCCCGGGCTCTGCCTGGGCGGTGCGCGGAGCTGCCCGCGGTACCGGGCGGGGGGCGCGGCGGCTCGGGCGGGATGCGGCTGCAAGTGCCTTGTTCCAGCCGGTGTCGTGCCGGCTCCGCTGTCTCTCCAGCCTTGACCGACCCAAGAACCGCTTCTTGTTCCTTTTGCGAAGGCTTTGTTCTTGGTCCCCGGGTACCGCTCCTCCTCGCTTGGAGCTGCTGAGGGGCACGTTTCTCCGTGGTGGTGGTAGCTATTCTCAAGGAAATCACCCGGCACAGTTATTAGAACTGCAAAGGAATTAACGTTTTGTAATTAAATTCTTATGGTAATTATAACCTCGTCAAAATCTACAGAGAGATGCGGCATAGAAATAGTTGGAAGAAAATACCGCCCGTCCCTTTCATAGTGGTGTTACCTTTGATAGTGCGTACAGAGATTTTAAATGGTCAGCAGGACCCAAAACTCTACTACTCGGAAAGTTCTTTGTATGCAACAATTGCCACGGAAGTTGTGAGAGGAAAGAGCAAAATGCCTCTTCTAGAGCCTCTTCTTTACCATATGAATGGTTTCACGTGGGTACGTGCAAATGGCTTGATTGTGTTGAGTGTGCTTTAAGTAAAAGTTTTTCCATCCCCAAATAGCACGGTGGACACGTCGAGGAGATTATAAATGTGCTGCATATGTTGCATGGCTGCACATTAGCTAGATGGAGCGTGGCATGATTGCTGGTGCTTGGGTGTAGGTGATAAAGGCAGAAGCAGAGAATAAAAGCTGTCAGAGCTGTAAGGCAGAATTAATTTCTTTTAGGGATTTCCTAGTGACATCATTCATAATTATATGGTTTAATCCTCTAATCTACTGTAGTGCCTTCAGTTCACATTGGGCCGAATCCACCAAGTCCTGAGATGATTTTTACTCCCGCCCACCTGCCTGAAGCATTTGGAGTGTTGCTTGTGTAAGCCACTGATTTAAGGGGAATGGCCCACTTACTTTAAATAGGAATTGAAACCAACATCGTCCAGAATCGGGCCCAGGCGTTGCACAGCTCTCCAGTGAGAGCAGACAGCTTGATGCTTAATTTTTACTTCAGAAAGAGATGGTATTTCCAGCTGCTTGTTCCACTGAAGAGAGACAGCATAAAATACTAGATGCAAGTGCGGTTGATATGCCTGTGGTATCTTTCTGATAGACTGGGGGAGACCACAGGGGAAAAGGAGACTTGGTTATCATACTGAAGCTGCTGATTTGTTGTTTATTAATTATTAACTAGGCTTTTGAGTGCCTGCTGCCGTTTGAAGACCCAGCTCAGGAAAATGACTAGGTATTTAAAGCAGTGTAGACTCTTGCTAAATAGTTACTGTGACATTAGAAACGGTCTCTGTTTTCGGAAGTATTTTAAAAGCTGGAAGGGAAAACACTGAAGCTGTCACACGAGATCCTTCGTTGGCATAAATCGAAGCCTGTGGAGCTACAGTGATGTATACTTGTTGAGCCTTGGGTATTCAGGCTGGAATAAACAGCTCTAATAGAGCAGTAGAGCTACTGTGATTTACGGGAGTGCCTATACTTTGCTCGCTGTGCTTTCTGTCCCCACCCTGTTGATGGCTGTGACAGAGCTTTCACTTAAATGGGGTTGAGATTTGTCTTACTGAACACAGCTTGTCCTTTCTGTTGAGCAAGTTTTAGTACCTACTTGACCTCCCTTCATATTAGTAGATTATTGCTGATCCGAATAGATGGAACCCCTTTCTAGTGAGGGACAGCATACTCTTGTTTCTCACAGGGTAAGTTCACAACATTTACATTGTGCTGCTTTTCTGCTGAATGAAAACCTTAGAAGAATAGCAAGTCCTTTCTTGTTTTGGTGCTGGTCTTTATTCCGGGAGGGGAAGGTGTTCTTGGTGCACCAACGTGGGTGGTGTCAGTTGTGGTCATTCAGTGCCTGAGCATCTAGGGTGGAAGTCAAAGATAGTACTAAAAGCCTGATGATGTTGCTGATTATCTGGGAAGCTTTTACCTTTGGAGAAGTTTATCTGGGTCTCTAATATTCTCCAATTCCAATTTTCTAAAAAAGGTGTTTATCCCCATATCCTTATGAAAGCACTGTGTGTGTATGGATGTGTCAGCACTCTTGGAGCTTCAGTTCCATCAGATGCCTCTAGATGTTAATTTTCCTTGTAGAGTAAGGTTGCTTAGAGACCTCCCAAAGCTGTATTTTCAGTATTTTTTACTGCTCTCTCCCATGTGGAGTAGAATCCTCTATGTTAGCACAACATGTTATTCCAACAACTTTTAATCCTTGAGGAAAAGAGAAAGTGCTGGAGTACAGAAGATTTATGAGTAGTATAGGTAACTTCTTGTTCGTTCTGTACACCTCAGTAATTTCTCAAAGCCTTTCAAAGAATCAAACTAGAGTAGTGGCTGCTTAAATGATCCAGAAGTATAGTCCTGGAATAACAAATCAATCAATTTAGACCTAAGTGTGAAGTCTACTTAGTGGAAATCAATCTGGACGTGCCTTACAGGTAATGTCCTTGCTCCATGGAAGTCAATGGGACTTTTACCATTGACTTCAGCTGTCTCAGGATTTCATTCTTGGAGCCTGTTCCTGTTACTAATGATGTTAGTGAAAAATCTCATTAGGAAAGTGTTTGGATTCCACATGAGATATTTGACCTGTGTCTCAGGCACAGATCTCATGTCACTCTTACTGCTGCGTTGAGAGAAACGCTGAGGTCAGGCTGACCTCTTCCCCTCCCTAGAAAAAAGGAGGTATGTTTGATGAATTTGGTGTGCTAACCATCAAGTTGCCCTGAGCTCATCAGCGTAGCATTTTCAAACTTGTGGAGTCTGTGTCTTTTGTGTCAATCCCATCAGGTCCCTACTAGATTGAAGAGTACCCAGGCATTTCCTGGGCATAAGCCTTTTATGAATTTCAGGTTTAGATTTGTACTTTTCCAGTTGGTTCTCCCTCAGCCCAGAGGTGCTGCAGCTGGTTTGGGTGAGTGAATGTCTGCTGTTTGTAGGTAGGCTTTGGCAACAACAGAGGTGTGCTTCAGAAGTAATATCAAACACTGTGGTGAGTCACCCAAGGCTCTTAGTCTACAGGATGGTGTTCTTTGCCCTGCTACCGTATCTCCTCCAGGGTCCTTTGGTCCAGCTGGGAAAATGGATTACATTTAGGCTATGAGCTGTGGGCCTGGTCAGTTGGTCGCAGCTAGGTAGGGAATGTGAGAGGAATTTTCAGTCCTTACATCTCTCTGGAAATAGTGTGGCCAATAGATGGATGCTGCAAATCTCTCTCATCGTTTTGCATAGGTGGTTATGCTTTCCTTTATTTATTACTCTTTAACCTTATGAAGATACTGGATAAATGTATCAGTTTTAGAATGTTTTAACATGTGCGTAGTAAAATCTCTGGGAAGGAAATAGTTTAATTGAAAGACTTGGAATAGAATATCTTCTCTTTCCTGCAGCAGAGTTACTGTCTTATAAGTAATTACTGTGTACAGTGTGTGTGTGAGTGGGAAGGTACTAGAAATGTCTGTGCTAGATATTCTTCTCTATTTTTTCCATTACCTGATTTGAAGTAAAAATTGATCTAACTCTCTCTGCCTCCAACAGCTGTAGGATTTGGAATGGATCCTGACTTACAAATTGATATCATCACAGAACTGGATCTGGTGAATACAACCCTGGGGGTAACACAAGTGTCAGGACTACACAATGCCAGCAAAGCATTTTTATTCCAAGGTGAGAGAAACATCCTCAATTTTCTTATCTCTCTTCTGTCTGCATGAGCTCATAAGAGCTTTGATGCTTAAGTGATTCCCTGTAATGGTGGTCTTACTTAACTGTTGCTTTCTTTTATTTCTGTTTATTGGATTTAGTTCCTGAAATACAGATGATATTTTTTGTGTGTGTGTGTGCTGTCAAGTAGTTGCAAGGGATATTTAGGGAAGTATTTCTGGGTAGGTTTTCAGTACTCCCCAATATTTATTTCTCACTAAATATGTCTGAGTGGTTCCAAGGGATGGACTTTGTTGTGTTCTTGTTAGTTTTTTTTCTCTGTGATCATATACATGCAGAGAGACACACAGCTAAAGCTGTGTAACTATGAGAAAGCATTTAATGTGTTGGCACTGATTGGTAATGTAGTAAGTCTTTCATCAACTTTGTGAAAACTGCTGAAGTGGCCAAATAGAACACTTTTGTATTTAACTGCCCAAGCTAAGTATCACAGACAGGATAAGTCACTTTGAATTGTGATTTTTTTTTTCCCCCTTCATTAAGTATTCTAACAAAGTTTGTGAAGTGTTTTAAAATGATGTTGGGTTTTTTGTATTTTTACTGAGTGAAATTCTGGATGTAGTTTTACAATGTATTTAAGTAAGGTCTAGATTAAGGGACAGTGTCCCGTGGGGTGGAAGCGCTGAGTTGCTACAATATACTAATTAGGCAAGAAAGACATTTATATGACTTGAGATTAACATGTGAATTAAAGCACGATTGGGAACCTTTGTATTGTGGAGATTTCCTATGTTTTTTCTTTACTGTGCTTTACTCAGTATTGAAATGTGCATATTAGTGTTTCCCTTTTTCATATCTGTCTTCTGTAGCTGTTTTTAGAGGCAAATGATTGTGATCTTGTTTAGCTTCAGTTCTGGATCTGCAGTGCTAGCTGACTTTACTGTAAATAATAAAGGAAGTGGGTCTGTAATCTTAGTTCATTCTTTATCTGGCCAAAGCCAGTTTAGGAGTCAGAGCAGAGAGACTTCTGAAGACCACCTCAGGATTTGTCTCCTGTCTTTTATGATACAACAATTAGCTTAATTTTCACTGATTAGTGAAAATTAGTGTCCAGAGGTGCAGCATTGATTCCTTTCATTTGAAGATGTCAATTGTTTTTCTTTTGATACCCTGACTCCAGGTTTGTGTATTATGGACAAACAACGTTAGTCCTTCCTCTAAGAACTGCAGTGCCCTAAATATGTTAATAATTCCAATTGCTATTCCATGCAGTTTATTGCACCCACACTGGTGAACTGCTGTGGTGAGTTTTCACAGACTGGTGGTCAGAGCTGCAGGGAAGAAGTCCGAGATGTGTTTGTCAGAACTTAGAGTGAGACTATTGATACTGAAAGTAGCTTTGAAAGGTTAATGGTGAAGATGTTTTGGATATTCTATTCTTTTCTTCTTGGAGTCATCCACCTGTAGTTTAGGAACTTAGGACTGGTGGAAAAAATGTGGAACTTAGAAAATTCATGTGAACAGATAAACCGAAAGATAGATCTTCATGGGAAGCAATAAACAAACATTCACGGTACAAAATGAATAAACAGTATGAAGACTGTAGTTAGGTAAATAAAGCTTTTTTAAATTCCCAGAACAGAAATTCTTCTTGCTAATGCATACAGGAATAGCCCTGTGCTTGAGTATCACCTCTAAAGTAAAACTTCCTGGAAGGTGGCTCAGGAAAGTTACTCTCTTCAGTAAAGCTCATCAGCCCTTGGGTTGTGAGAAGGCTGAAGGCCTTTGCTGTCAGCTGGGATGGAAGTTTGAGGCTGCCCTGTTGTCTTCTTCCCTTCTTGTTCATATCTGTTATTTGTTAAATGTCAGCAGCGTGTTGGCAGCTGTATGGATTCCCTTTTGCTAACAGAGGTGACTTACTGTACAGCTACAGTCTGGCTGTGTGCCAGGTCCTTTGGCTGGAGCCAGGAGATACTCAGTTTTTATCTTGATATACAGTAAAACCAATATAGAACTCGGAGCAATGTATGGACGACTGCTATGTCTAAGTTAGAATACTTTCTCCCACAGATATTCACAAAAAAACCCCTTGTCCAACATGACACTCCCAGAGAAGAGAAGAGTCTGGAAGTTAGTGCTTAGTTTCAGAACTACTGTATCCTCTTGGGCCAGCTATTCCAGCCTGGAAGATGTGGTCCTCTCAGCACAGCTCTGCTCTGGTTTGTCCTTTGGCAGGTCATGGGTGCTGTGCCTCGCTGTGCCCCTCTGCTCCAGTGTGGCCTTGGAGCCTCTGGGCAGGGCAGCACCTGTTTCACCTGGCAGGATGATTGCTGCATGTGGAGCCACATTAGAAGACCTCTTCCCTAGCAGGCTTTCACTGCTTCGGATTCCCTGGTTTAGGAAATAAAAAGAGTTTGTATGTTCTTTGGCATGTGGTTTTTACAGTGACAGTTTTGCCTGCCACCTTTGACAGCAATGTATTAGGGCTCTGAGCTTACATAAAAGTTCCCTGTGGAATATTTTCTGTCTTGTGAGATGAATTTTCTAAAATGGCTGTACTGGAGCTGTTCAAACTGAGAGTGTTCTTTTGTGTGTCCCAGCAAGTTTACATCTTTGAGGTAGGGAAATGGTAATTTTTCCCCAACCCGGACAGTTATGTGTCCAGGGTAAGTGAAAATATGGAATGTTCTCCTAAGCAAGATTCTTTTATGGTGAATTGAACTATTTGAAAGAGAAAGCTCTATAAGTTTTGAGCATTCTTTCAGTTGCCTTTAGAGGCAAAAAGAGGAAATGAAAAAGGGGGATGATATGAAGATATGCACAAAAGAAAGGGCAACTATTATTTTTAATTAGGCTTTTGATCAGTGATAGCTGTCTTACAGTAAGTGAGATACTGTTTGTTACAGAGTTTGGAGTGATGGCATGATTTAATTTATCCTAGAGAAAATGTAGAAAGACTCTTCCTGAAGAGTTTATGATTTCAGTCCGAGACCATCCCAGTGAAGCTGGTGGAGTGTTCTGATTTTTTAGTAATATTGGTATTAAGAGCCAAACCTCAGATTTCTGTGTGAAGCAGCTTTATAGGCAAAGAAACAAATTCAGCTCTGTTGCAAATTGTGTGACAGCATGGTGGAACCCAAGTGGCAATTGAGAGATGTGGGTTGCCTTTGGGCAAGCAAATCTGTTCCTAATTCAGAAAGGCATAGAAACCTATAATTAAGTGTAGTCATCTGAGTGGTCCTGCTGGGCATGGACTTTGATTGTTAGAGTATTTCAGCTGGATTTTTGATTGATCAGTTCCATTATTTGTATGTTTCAGTTCCATTCTCGGTGAAATGGGGATGAGGAAATTAAAAAAAAAGCAGTGTAAGTGCTGACAGTGTGAATTAGAGGAAATGTAGATATATAACTCATAATTGCAATTCTGCAAACAGTCTGATTCTTAAGGTCCCTAAAATTGTAATCTCTTAATTACGTATCTTTTAATTTATACACACAAGAGTGGGGAAAAATGTCTTTGTGGGCAGATGAGTTGCTCTGGCATGAAGGGGCAAAGGAGGGCGAGTGGAGACTCTTGACCAGAGTGCTCTTGGGGAATGGGGCACCCAAGATCCTGATGTCTGACCTGCATCTCCAGCCAGGAGGCCAGTGAATTTAAGGAAACGGTTCTGGGGGTGGGTGGAAAATCTGCCTCAAAGAAACATATCGAAAATACGAATTGTTCACCTAATGCCTTACAATAACATCTTACAGACATTGAACGTAAGACATCTATAAATAGTATCTTACAGACATGACAAGTGTAGAACAGGATTATACTGTAAATTGTAGTACATTAAGAAACCCTGAGCTATGGCTCCCGTGATGGGGCTCAGTCCTGTTCTCTGTTTCAGATAGCAGGGAAGTAGGGCTTGTCCTGACTGACTTATCAGGATCTTGAGTTCAGTGGCAGAGGAAAGCTCTGATGATAAATAAGGCAAGAGGGTGCTAACTGGTCATCTTGTTTCTAGATAGACTGAGACCAATTTTTAGCCTAGTTGTTAAATTATGTGATTACTTCAACCTGTCTAACTTTTGCTCCATGCTCAGTTCTTGTTGTGGAAGTAAAATTTTATTCCTTTTGCAACCTGTCAGCTATGCCTGTTTCTTTTTAATTCTTCCTGCAACATCTCTTTTGAGGTAACAGAAACTTACAGCCTTTACTTACAAAACAGTTTTCCCCCACCCCCGAAAGTTTATTGAGGCTTTGCTGTTTCCTTTCCTAGCAATCTGGCACTATTTTTCAACTTAGCCTTTAAATTAGGAATGGTCTTTTTACTGTGTATACTATGTTTAGCACTCAGCAAAAGGAACCACCAAGTACTGTTCAAAGTCTAGAGATATACAGTGCTTTGTTCTTGACCATTTCTTGACTTGTATTAAACAACCACTGGATTTGTAAGAGAAACACCTGGCCTGGAGCTCCTGCAGCACAGAGTTCAGTCATGCTCCTTATTCCCACTTTGTACTAGAGACTGCTGAGTTCTTTTCTGTACAGTCATGGCTCCAACAGGAAAGGTGAAAGAATAACAAGTATCTTAAAGCACAGAGAAAGGCAATGTTTTTGTGAGAGAAAGAGTGAAACTTGTTGAGTTCCTGAAACAAAAGGACTGTCCTGCTTCGGGCCAAAAGAGTGATCAAAGCTGCACTTCTAAGGCGGGTAGAGGTGCCTCCCAGAAGACTCTTTGGAGCTTCCAGACGAAGTGCAATCCTCTCTGTGGGTGTTTTCCTTCAGTGTTTTATGAATCCTGACTTTTTTTTAGCCTAATTTCTCACTTAGAGAGTAGAAGTGTTTCCAGATCCCACTCCAGGAATCTCAGTCCAAGAAGTCAGGTTTTGCGGTGCCAAACTGAAAGAGGTTTGAATGCTGGCCAGCTTTGCCATGTTTTGGTGGATAAGAACAACTGCCTAAGTTGGTCTTGTCGTCAGGAGTGGGCACATACCCTTTATATCAGGAATGCCAGCTCAGCTTCTGGTAGGACAGTCTTCAGGATACACTTGTTGTGCCCTGGCACTGTGTTTGGGGCAGCAGCTCGGCGCTGAGCTGTGCTCAGTGAATTCCAAGGCCAGGTGAAGGCTGCTGCCTTTGTCCCTCTGTGCTGAACTTCTCACCCTCAGTCTCAGTGGCCTGGGTGCTATGGCCAAGGTTTTAATCCACTTCAAGTGTTAAACTCTGTTACGCCAGCGTAACGTGCAAGGTGTGTGAGCTGCAGAGCTCAGAAAATAGCCAGGGACTGGATGAGAGGGAGCAGATAACAGCTGAGGGAGGAAACATGTCATTACTCTTCCTGGGGCAGGTGGTGGGAGGTCTGCAGTGAGTAGGAGAGATAAACTTTAATTTTGGAATTCAGGCGTCAGTCCCTCTTTATGTGAGATAATGAGATAAGAGTCATTGCTTTCTGTGGGATCGCTCCTGCTATGTTTATAGCAAATATTAAGTATCAGCAGTATTGTTTTTACAGAGCAGAAATCTTACAGCAGCAGAAAAATTAGGAAGGCACAACATGGGTGGCTGGAAATCTTAGTTCTGCCTTCAGCTGCCACAGGAGAGAGTGGCTCTAGTACCTTTTCCATGATGGTGTATCTGAATATCCCATCTTGTGGGAATCCTGGGGTTTTTGGGGCAGAGCCTCTGGGCACACCTGAGGCTTCTGGCAGCCGCCTCCTTCACGTGCTTTGGCACAGTTGGCAAAGCAGCTGATGACCCTTGCACTGTTGGAAAGGAATGTCTGTTTTTGATTTTTACTTTTTTTTAACCACGTATTGCCCAGCATCACTTGGACTTGTGGCTGTGTGCCTGCGCAGCTGTTCCCCACCAGCTGGACGAGATTTTTTTTTTCCCCCTCTTAAAATACACTTTCCCTGAGGTGCTGCCGGCGTGGGCGAGGGGCTGGGCTGTTCTCTGAGGTGGGGCTGGCCAGAACCAGCAGCACGTCCCCTTACAGAGGTGTCCTGCAGCTCGCCACACCACACAGGTTTATCTCTGTGGAAACTCTGCAAGCTCCTTCAACTTGTGAGCTTTTATTTTATTTTTTAAAGGTCACAGTGAGGTATTTTGCCATTTCTGTGTCATGCTGTGTAGGCCTGCTCTGGTTCCTACAGGGGTGGGTAAATTTGGGGTTTTATCCCATGTTGCCTGTGGGATGCCTGTCCTGGGCTCCTGGGAGTTCACGAGGGAGAGGCAGCTGCCATCAGATGAAAAGCCTTTGTATGTGTCAGTAAAAACACCTTGACACCTGAGGTGTGGATCAGCCACTTGCCCCCATCATGCTGTAACATTCCAGTGCAGTAACATTCCTTGGTGCTTAATTTTGGCTGTTTCTCTTGTCTTTCCACTGAGGTGTCCCTTCTGAGAATCCCCCTCTCACCTGGGCATGGCAGATGGTTTACTCAAAGCTGATCTGTTTCAGGGCTGGCTGGCTCTGAAGGCAGCCACGGGCACCTCTCCTGCCAGTGTGTGTCTGTCCCTATGATGGAGGCTTGTGGGGCTGGGAGAAATAGGGCCCAGCCCATCCCTTGGAGAGTGGGATCCTCACTGGTGCTCCACACTCATCCCTTGAGATGTTCCCCTGTTTTTCCAAGCTCCAGCCCGGTCCTTAGGAGCCGTGGCAGCTGCCCACCATCCTAAAGTGTTGACAGAGGTGTTAGCCCTTTGTCAGAGCTGCTCAGTGAAGCACTGCTAAAATGAGAATTTAAATAGGACGCCAACAGCTGGGCTGACTGCAGCCAGCAGGATGGAGGAAACTGTGACTTCTCTGATGGAGATGGTTTCTGGGCTTGTGTCCGTCAGCAGGCCTTGACCTCTTCTTGGGGTCTTGAGTGCTTGTCCTGCTTTTCACCCCTTCCTTCCCTGCTTTTCACCCCTTCCTTCCCTGCTTTTCACCCCTTCCCTCTGTAGAAGCAGGGAATGAGAGGGACTTAAAGCTGCAAGTTTAGGGGCAAGGACTGAATATGTAAGTGACAATGACATGGTTGTGATGAAGAGGCTCCCCTGGGAGCCAGGAGTGACCCAGGCTGGTGCTGGGCACATGGGTGGAAGCAGCTGGATGAGGTGAACTCTGACAGGGAGGGCAAGGAAATGGCCTCAGGTGGGCATGGGGAGGGGAGAGGTGAGAAAGAGCTGTATGGAGGAGCTGCAGGCCAAGAAGGAGGCAGGTGATGGCCAGGCAGGAAAATTGTGACAAGGATAATACAAGGACTTAAACTTGAGGAAGGAGGGAGAGGGGTGCAGGCATCAAGAGCATGGTAAGGGGAGAAGCAGAGAGAGAGAAGAGAGAGGCACGGGGCTGTGGCCTGGATGGGAAACTCAAAGACTGCAGTCTTGGGCCGGGTGAGTAGAATTAGGTAAAAGTTTGCTTACGGTACAGGCAGCATTAGGGCAGCATATCAGGAAAAGCATAAAAAGTATAGATTTGGTGTTGCTGTAAAGCACCCATGATGTGTGCTGATGTTTAACAAGTGTTTTTGGAGGATGCAGCTTGGATAACGTGGGTGTTTGTGTTAGTGAATTAGAACCTTACTTCGTTGTGTAGCTCACCTGTAAAATTGAGGTGCTAATGCCCTTTCCTCTAACAACAGTGGTATGGAGAATTCATTAATATTTGTAGAAGGCTCAAATACTGTGCTGGAATAATTAGCTTGGTCATGGTGTGTTCTGCCTTCAGAGAAGGATTTGAATATGGTGGATTTACTGTTCAAGGTGAGCCTTGAATAATAAAAATAAAGCAAAACTTAGGATCCTTGTTTGTTAAATAGTTTTTACTCTTTGTTCTTTCCTTTGTGCACTGACTGTGAGACAGGAGCCCCCTGGAAAAAGGTGTGTGATCCTGTAATTAAGAAAGGTTTTGGAATATTCATCCCCAGAGGGCTGAGCAAGGTTTGCCTGTGATATTTTAATTCAAACATCTGCCTAACTTATAAATTATATATATATATATAAATGTAGCTAATATTTTAATGTGTTTTGTATACACAATGCAATTTTTTTCTTTCAGTGAAACCGTTAGTCTAAGTGTGGGTTTTTTCCTTTGCAAAAACCATTTTCAGAACAGAGAAATGATCTGGAATTGAATACAATGAGCTAGGAGGGGTTGAGTGAGATGAATCATCTTCAGTGGAGAAAATTAAAGATCACCTGAGACATAATTATTAAACAATGCTTTGAGGCTTTGAAGATACATAAACTACTATTAACTTTGTCAGTTCCCAGAGGTAGTTTTTAAAATACTCTTATATACCCATCCTGTCTTGGCTGTTTCTTGTTTAATGTTTGAATTATGTTAGAAACTTGTCTAGGTGTAAAATTTATCCAGCATATTGATATGAAGGTATAACTTGTAAATCATTTCAGAGTTTCTCATTCTGTATTCTCTTGTTTAAAACACCCTGCCCCCTGCTTCCAAGTAAGTGTAGACTAAAATAGAAACCTAGTCACATTAAACAGCAGTGACCAATTTCTACTTTTTCTTTCTTTTCCCCCCCCATCCTGAATGCTGTCATGCTGCCTTCTGTTACTTGACATTTTTTGGATTTCCCATCATGTCTGTAATGATTAGGAGAGAATTCTGAGCACACATTGCCTCTGTCCTTGACAGTTATTTTTGCTTTCCTGGGAGACAATAATTGTGCTACTTGTCTGTCTTCATTTGCCACGATGGTAAGTACAGAGGGGAAGTGGGATAAGCACTTCACTACTTCTGTAGTGTGCTAAAAGCCTTGAATGCTTCTGGCAACCTGTTGACAAAGTCCTGTCATGAAGATAAGCAGAAAGGAAACAGAAGTTCTTTGCTCTTTAATGGGCTGAGAGGGGGATGCAGAAATTAGTTTCTGATACTGCTAGTAGGGGTGTTCCACACCGTATGAGCATCTGGGTCCTTACAATGAAAGTAACTCAGATAAAAGTGAGAATAACAGTTTGAGTTTCTTGTATCTTCATCAGAGTAGGAATACAACAAAAATTGTCTTTTCCGTGCAAAGATTTTGGCAAATGGATACCCTCAAGTCATATCATACTGTAATTAGCTCCTTGTTTAGTAAACAAGTATTAAAAGTGGAGTAGGAATATTCTATTGCATCTTGTTGGATGGGCCCATGTGCTTGTCAGAGCTGTGGGAAGTTGGGGTGAAGCAGAGTTGGCACCTAAGTTGTGGCTGCCTTGGGGCAAGTCCCTGACTAGTCCTGGGTAAAGAATCCTGCCCAAGCCCCTGCACCTCATACTGCAGCTCTGGACAGATGCTGGGTTAAAAGAGGGCAGAACTGGAGCATTAGTAGGCACTGCTGAACTAAAACTGCTTGAAATGCAGAGGGTGGGAAAAGCAATGCTCAAGGATTGGGTTCTTACTGTAGGCAATGAAACAAAGTGGCCCATTATGGTGTATTTTGACCCCAAGGATGAAATCTTTAATTTTAAACCGATTTTAGTAGAAACTTGTTAATAACTGAGAAAAATATTTACGCTCGGCCGACTTGATTAAATTACTTCTAAACACAGCTACATCTTTTGCCTAAAAAGAAGTGGTGTTATTTGAAATTACTATCACATGAGGTTTTTTTAAAGGTTTTGTACCTTAAAGAAGTACACAAAGGCAGATACAACCAGACCTAATGAAGGAGCCAGGCGTGGACCACTTCTGTGGTGAAAAATCCTGCTGTCTCGAACTATCTATCAAGAATAAAGATTAGATGCTACTTGAGACCTCAACCTACTTCTTCTATGCCGAATTCTAGACTAATCCAGCCACCTGCAGTGTGGGTGTATAAATGACACACAAGGGGAACATTTTTTCTGTTATTTTTTCATTTTCACCACATAAATGGCATGAAGCATTCATGTCATACTGTGCTGGTTTTATGGCATTATATCATGTGATTGCCTTGCCTTTTGTGGCCTATTCAATGAAACAAAGTGCAGAACATTAGGTTTTTATTTTTTCTAATAGAATGGGCAAAAATTGGTTTTGGCACCTGATGCCCACTCTAACATGGGATGAAATCCTTAGTTATAGGTTGTGTATCAGCTAAAATAGCAAAGTTGGTCCTGTAATTCTGACAACAGGGATCTGTGAATCACTGTTTTAGAGCAGTAAGTACTGTAGCTCAGAACTGATTTTGCTTCCTAAAAGCTTCTCATTACAGCTTTTCTGTCCCCCACCCTCCCTCCTTTGTGGCAACATTTCTTACATTACAGCAGAGTTTGCTGTGGGTCCCCTGTGCTGTAAAAAGGAAAAATAGTATAGGATCACTACAGCTGCAGGGACTATTTTAGAGTCTCTCTTCCCTTGCACATACAGGTGACTTCTCCCTCTGAAGCTGTGAGTTTTCCTTTTGGCATCTGTGGGAACAGACACCTCCAAAGGAGATAAATTTGTGTTGTAAAGCTTAGTTCTCTCTCGTGTAGCCCCCTTCTTTTATTTTTTTATGTTCATTTTTTAAAAACTTTCTGTAAACTGGAACATAGCAAAGATCTTCTCAGAGCAAAACACATACAACACTGGATCTTGGAGTTTAAATACTTGTTGCTTTTATGATGGACTGTCTACAGGTGGCATTCATATCTGCCTCTGTTTCTCTCTCTCTACTTCAGCTCATTGTGAATAATAATTTTGAAATTTTAAAGCCTCTTCCTGGGGACTGGGGAAAATAACAAAGCCAAGATGTGTGGGAGGAGAGTGGGGGGTGTGTGTGTATGTGTCATGATTTTTCTTGGTCTGCGGTGGTCTCTACAGATGCTCATCATGCTGTTTGGAAAGTGAAGCAGCACAGCCTTAAAACATGGTATTTGTAGAATATTTTGGTAAACGCCGATGATTTGGAAACCTCATGTCTTGCACTTACCCCAAGCCTGCCTTTTAAGGGAACGTACTGACAAGCTGTGGTAGGAGGACCCTGCAGTATTAGGTACAGCGATCTTGTTTGGGAAATGGTGGAAGTGATTTAGTTTTCCTTCATTGTAACTAATTATGGAGCCAGAAAAAAAAGAGTTTCTCTTTTATAATAGCATTGCTCACATATTTAAGTCATGTCCTCTGCTTTAGCTTTTTGTTCTCTGATACTGGCATTGCTTTTAATGTTCTTTGATGTCTTGTGAGTGCCAGCTTTCAGACGGGATATTCTGCCCATCTTGCTTCGTGCCATCCTAATCACTTCAAAATGTAGTCATTAAAAAAAAAGTAAACATTATTGCTGGTGTTACTGCTAGCGGCAAGAAATGCAGAAAAGGGGGGACACATGTGGCAGTTCTATTTAAATAAAAGCTTATTTTCAGAAACAAAGGCTTATGGAGAAAAAGGGAGCTCTTAGTACCCCAATCACGTTTCCTGTTACGGATGAACCCACAGCAATGGATGCTATCAAAGTTGTCATATTTTATTCATGAGTTGTGGTATGCTTGGGTGAAATAAGAAAAGCAATGCTCCAAATCATAATTATGGTGTAAAAAGATAAAACAGTTATTATTGTGACTTTTTGAAAGAAATTATTAATTCTCTCAAATAAATCATATAAAACTCATGGAGAATGACTAAGTATGTTAGCTATTTATGGGCCTTTGTTGTGGGTGTTGTGAAACACTTCACCAATAGCATTTATACTTACTCTGGGAGAAAATATAAATGTGTGCCTATGTATGTTCCAAGTAACAAAGACATCTAGAATATTGAATATAAACATAAAGAGGCTGACAGCAGAAATTATACTTCAGTAGAGAAGGGCTCTGACAAATGTATTATGCCTCATGCTATTATCGTGCAGTTAATAAATAAAACAGACACCCAGGATTTAATTTGCTTTAGCAATAACATGAAGTGATTTTTTTTCCTCAGGGGAAGAAAACAAAAGGGAGAATTAGTTCATGAAACATGTGTTGTTTAATGCTTGTATAAATCATATATAGAGTTAAAAAAAACCTGAAACCATAACATTTTAGCAATACATGACCTATGCTTTAAAAGTAATTAAAAAACTATTTAGACTGTCAAGTCTTTGGGAGTTTTTGAACCAAGAGAGCACTTCAGCACATGCTTGCTTCAAACTCAAGGATAATTTCATTGTCTTTAGTTGGATTATTCATGTGATAAAACGACTGGAAATTAAAACCTGTGTGTAGGTGTACCCAGGTCTGCTAGCTGCATTAGGCATAGTAACCTCTCTCCACAGTGAAGAAACCAAGTCAGATTTCTGCTTAGCTGAAACTTCCCTTTTAATGAACTATTTCAAGTAGTATTTTAATTTACACATTTAAGAATGCAGGTTTTCACCAGGGAGGCAAATTCTAATTTCTGTGTGGCCTCATTGAAGTTAGACTGGGATTTTCAACCAAGTCAGAGTAATTTAGGCATTCAGCTTCTCTCCTGCTCCAGTGGAATCTGGTACTTAAAATTTTTTTGAAATGGGTTACTTGTTGGCTGTATCTGTTACATTCACGGTAAATTTAGGAATCATAAAGCACTTCAGAAGTACTTGGGATTATTTTTTAAAAATATTGTTGCCATAAATTATGAGCAGTATTTATTATTACCTGGAAGAAAGAAGAGTGCTAAATGAGAAATCAGAATTATTACATACTGCTTAAAAATATAAATGGATCAATCTGTCTGCATGTTCTATTAAGCTTGTATTTTATTTCTGGATTACCAACACACCTGGAGTTATAGTGGGAGGAAGTAAGACCAAACCTACAATTAGTACTTATTTGCAAAACTTGTCTTCTATGTCTGCTTTTTGGTTCTAGGGGCTCCTCACCTTCTGGTACCACCTTAAGTTTCCTTTAAACAAATGCAGAACATGTTTTGCAAGTTTTGGTATATATTATCATTTTTAAAAGCAGTCCCTAATTTTTGTGTGACTTCAAGCATACTTGAAAATGCTTTGTAGAAGGGGAGGAAAAAAATTGTTTAGCTTGCTTTTGCATGAAGCCATATTTTTGAGTGGCTCATTATTTGTGTGTGACATTAGTATTTAATATACTCTTGAAATAGATCCCTGAAGTGACTGGTGGCACACTGGGAATAAGTCTTGGCAATTACTGCATTTTCCTGGCGTTGCCACTGGCTCTGTTCACAGTGTTGCTGGTGTAAGTCCACGTTCTTTCTGTTAAAATGTTTTTATTTTCCAAATTTGCAAAGAGCAATCTTTATAGGCACAGTAACGTGATACCTTATCTAATGTAGGTAAACAGCGGAAAAGATGATACAATCAGTGACTCCTGAACTAATTAACTAACAACACATGTAATTTGATTAACTCACAAGATTTAAGAGCAGATTATGTGCTTTTAGTGATAGTGAACTTCTGGAGCATTTCAACGAAGCATTTAATTTAAGGGATCAACCATTTGTAAACAGTCTTGATTTCGGTGTGAATCCCTTGAGGAAACAGCGGAGCCTGCTTGAGAAGACGAGCTCAGCAGCCGCTTAAAATGCTTGAAATAAGTTCAAGGAGCTGCCTTGAGTAACAGGTGATGTGTAGCCTCAGCAAGGCGATGTGTGTTGTTGATAGCAAGAAACCTGCTCCAAAGCCTTGGCTGACTGCAGGTTTCTGGTTTTGGTCCACAGCAGCCAGTTGGTTTGGTGGCAGTGTCAGTCGCTGGGCTCTGAGTGTAACCACGCTGCTGCTTCTCCGTGTGCTGCTGGAGAGGTGACTCCGGTGCTTTCCTTGGTCAATCTGCCCATGTGGGTGGAGAAGACAAGGAAAAACCCTGGAGGTGGGAAACCCATGTGAGGTGACCTTATCACTCTCTACAACTTCCTGAAAGGTGGTTGTAGTCAGGTGGGGGTTGGTCTCTTTTTCCAGGCAACAACTGACAGAACAAGAGGACACAGTCTTAAGCTGCGCCAAGGGAAATATAGGTTGGATATTAGGAAAAA
>QWTY01018398.1:0-12589 GCA_008033365.1 Pseudorectes ferrugineus | reverse complement strand
TAATTGAAATATTGACAGGTGGTTGCTTTGTGCCAAACAGGAGTTTTTAAGATCAGCTGCTCTTTGAAGGACTCGCAGCTAGGATGCTTCTGATAAACTCTTTAATTAACTGTGTTATAGATTTTACTACAGAATCTACAGAAAGACCACAGCAAGACTCACTAGAAGAAGCTCTGAACCTCAAATAATCTTCTGTTAAAGAATGCTTTACTACATATATTTTTATATCAGTTTTTCCTGATTGTTCCACCTTTTTATTTACATGGATGATGTGTATAAAAGCAAAACGTTTGTCTATCTTTTCTGATAATCAAATATCATTGACACATGATATTATCACAATTGGGTGATATAAGGTAATCACATCATGGAGCCACAGGTAGGAAGGGCACAATTTAATACCCAGACAACTATGCCAATGCTAAGGGGATGACTGATTTGTAGGGATTCCGTGGGTTTATTTGGGACCTGGAGAGCAGATGCTGTGAATTACTGAGAAACTAATAATATTAAAAAGTATATTTTTGTTCAAGTATTGCTCCTAATAGAATAAAGAGGAGTGTTGCCAAGACACTAAGAAATACATATTCCTCAAAACCTCCTGGTAGGAAAAGTACTTCTTGAAAGGATGCTAAATTTGAACTTCCTCCTGAAGCCTTCCCTCTTTATTAAAGGTCATTTCATCAATTATTGTCCAAGAGTTGTACAAAAGATTTAAACACCCAATCTTGCAAAAGTTTCCACAAATGTAACTTTTCCTGAAGCATGAGATCTGAGACAGACACTGCCCATCATTTTGGTACCTATAAATTATGTATGCACTTTTCCATCACCTGGTGAAATGTTCTCTGCCAGCAGAGAACACATCCCCAAAAAAGCAATAATCAGGTGTCCTAAATGAGCAAAACATGAAGGATGGGGCAGGGAACTGCAGTTCAATTTGCATAGGTAAGTGGCTTACATATACACACTGGATGAGCCTCCTGCATCAGCTGAAACACCTTTGTTGTTGCAATTGATATTTCCGAGCGAGCTGATTATTTGTAATTTAAGGCTAGTGATCTTCAGTAAACATTGCAAGTAATTGAACTCTCTAACTGTCAGCATAGCTTCTACCATCTCCACAATTAAGTAGGCTATTCAGAAGCATCTCTGTGGTAGCATTTATTGGTTCATTTCTAACATTTTCATACTAACTGTTAACAAATTGCAGTATCCTTGCTAAAACCTTGGGAACAGCAAGAAAAGCTGTTTTCTGCTGCAGTTTCCCTGGCTGGTTTCCCTGAATGTCTCTGGCATACCAAAGGGGCACAGACAGTGGGTCTTATTCCACTCCTCTCCCATTTTTGCTTCGTTTGTGCCTGAGGTTTCTCTCTTCCCACACCCATCAAGGACTGCGTTTACCAGGGCAGTCTGCTGCTGCAACTTGGTACCTCATGGTATGTTTCGAGGAAGGCACATCACCTGTGGGTCTATGCAATGAATGCAATTCAAATGTACCCTGTAACTCCTCACATAGAGGGCTTGTGCACTGCCAAGGTCCATGGGAAATGGATGGGAGAGAAAAGTCCTCCCCGTGATCTCTCTGCTCTTGCTGCTCATGGATTATCATGCAAAGGCAGAGCTTGAGTGAAGGTCACCTCTGGAGATCACGAGGACTTTGGCTGAGGGACAAAAAGAGGAAAAAAAGGGACTTGTATCCCTACATTAGCTTCCCACAGCCCCTTTTGCAAAGGTGACTAATGAGATTTTTTGGGTGTTTAAAATATTCCCTGACAAACATAGTGTTAGGCAAAGGAAAGTCTGTAAGTTTCAAATAAATTCAAGGGAAACTTTCAGCACCCCTATGGCCGTAATATTGGGAGGGGAAAATTCAGGAAAGGCAAAACGGATGGGGCTTTCCCTCTATAAAATCCTTTGACCTTCTGAAATAAAATGTAACTTTGAATGTTTAATTAATGTCACTCATTATTTTTCTCATATAGATAAAAATACCTGCCCATGGCTTCAGAAATACCTCACTTTGGGTGGATTGAAACTCTCTGGATCTCAATTACATTTGCATTACATCATTACAAGATGACTTAGGAAAAAAAAAAAGGAATTAAAAAAATTTCGCAAATCCTGTTTGTAGCTGGCAGAGCAGGTTGCTTGTGCCTTCTGGTGTGTGGGTGACAGGACAGACATGTTTTGTACCACGTCACATGGAGTGCATGTTGTGGGACCTGATATGGGAGACACTGCACCAGCCCACAGCCCTGTCCTCCTCAAAACATGGTCAGCAGCACGGCCAAACCTCTTCATGAGACTCTTCCCGTGCCTGGAAATGTGGAGCAGATTTGCCTTGTCAGTACCTAAGGTTTTCTCCTGTATACAAATGTAATTCAGTCATCCAATGTCTTGTTTTCTCATCCTTCCTTCAATCCTTCTCACAAGTACTTGATGGGAAGAGCACATGGGACAACAGACCAGATCTGCTAATGTTCATTCAGTCCCTTTGCTCTTCTTATCTGTTTTGGTTGCCAGACGCTACAAAGTACATCCTCAGGAAAATCAGTGATGTAAAGCACTAAGACAGACCAATGTTTCAAAGCTGGGCAGTGTCTCAAGAGGGGCTTTTGGTTACATTTATTCCAACTCATAACTACTTTCTAGAGGGACTGCTACTTTGATTTTGAGTTGCAGAAGCATGGAAGTGTTCAAGGACAGGTTGGATGAGGCTTTGAGCAACCCGATCTAGTGGGTGGCATCCCTGCCCATGGCAGGGGAGGTTGGAGCTAGGCGATCTTCAAGGTCTCTTCCAAACCAAATTTTTCCATGATTCTATGAAGTATAGGATATTTATTTGGGTTGCAAACTTCAGCCAACACACAGCCAAAGACATTGGCCTCTGTGTTTGATGGCACCCAGTGTGGAGAAGTGTTTTATGCTACAAGGTAAAAGCTCTGTTTCTCCTCCAAACAGCTCATAGGCCTCGGCTGCCATTGGAGTGCACTTGGTGGTTCACACCACTGCAATGCCTTTCTCTGAAGTGTATAGTGCAAAAACACCAAACAAGACAAAGGTTGTGCTGAAACTGAATTTTTAATGTGGAACAAATCATAGCACTGTGTAACTGAACCATCAGACATAAAACTGCATAGTAGCTGTGTCTATCAAGATGTGGTGAGCTCTAGCTTCCCATTTGAAATGCACAGGAAAGAATCCAGACTTATGGAAAGAAATGAAAGTTTTCCAAATAATATACAATGGAGAAGACAAGGATTCAGATATATCATCTTTTTACTGATTAGATTTTCTGAAGAAAGTTAAATGTGTCAGAACACGAATACAATAGAGATATCCAGAAACAAAAAAACCAGTAGTAAATGGACCTCTTTGTGTTCATTTTGGAGGGAGTTCCATCAAGCTGCAATGATTATTTAGAGCTGGGTCCAACCTGATGATTGGACATCTGGATATAAAAGGTAGTCCTTTTTTTACAGATAGAAGAGTAGGAAACTCATAATCACTTTTTAAATGTTGTTTTTATAATCATGTGGATTCTTCTTTTTTACCTACTTACCTACCTACCTATTTAATACAATGAAGTTTGCAACCCAAACAAGTCTGTACTTAATAAAAAGGATGTTGATTGAAATAATTTCCAATCAATGCTTATTTGAACAGCACTAACAATTTTTTTTTTTAACAAGCAGCTCACAGCCTGATAGTAGATACAGAAAGCCCTGATCTAAACAGGCTTAAGAAGGACAAATACCCCAGTTTATAGCAAGTGACTTGGGATGCACCATGCCAGCCTTTCTGGAGGGAGAAGCATACAGGGGGATGAGGACAGGGGAAGGCAAGCCTCTCCTTCCCCTCTCCTCCTGCCCTTGAATCCAGTAAACCAGCATCTGTCTGTTTTTTTCTTAATTTTCCCATTCTTAAAAGTTGGGCTAAATCCCATTGCCTGCTGCCATGTAACAGTGTTTTCTTCAGCACCTTATTAATCTAGCAGGGATCACAGCATCATGATGAGCACTTTTAAAAATGACCACAGAAAATGACTAATGATCTTGCCAGATTTTGACTCTGGTGGCTCAGACCTGTTGGTCAGTAGCCCACTGGCTTTATTTCTCTGTTTGTGGAATTGCCTTTATGGTCTTTGTGTAATCACCTGATTCACTGGTGTCGCAGGAGCTGCTGAAAAATGCATTCTCTGTACCTAGAAAGAACCTGTATAAATATTCTCAATAAATAAATAACAGTTGTCATTTTCAAAATATGACAATCTCCAGTTGCCTGTGCTTAAATTGAATGACATGTCATTTATCCTAATAGATGTGAATACATGTATAGTACATATGAGTGAGTCACCTAATTCTTATTCATCTCAGCCTTGGTCTCAGTTGGGGGCAAGTGCCTCTAACAGGGTTTGGATGGATCAAATCACAAGCAGAAAAATCGTGGTCAATTATAGATGCCTAAGGCTAAAAGGGAGGTGTCTTTTTCTCTTCTTCTTTTTTTTTTCTCTCCTAATCTCACCAAGCACAGGATGCCCCTCCTATCCATAGGTTTACTAAAGGAGCAAGTCAATCTCCGATCTGTGGAACTTCTGGGAATATCTCTTCTCCCTGTAATTTAACGTGACTCAATTCTCCATCCTGATAATACAAGTGGTGAGAAAAGCTTCTAATCCTATTGGCATACCCTCTTGTCAGCACCTCTTTATTTCACTGCTTTAAAGGCTCAACATGTTTTCATTTACAATAAGCACTAAGATAACTGCAGGTGCCCTCTCTAAAAGCAAGGTTAACTCACCTGAGATAAATTCTTTTATTGCAAACAAAAGCAGCGCATGAGCAGGAAATACAATTAATACAGGTGCTTCCCTGAAACTTAGCAAATGCCATTTGTCTTGAAATGACATAAATCCCCATTATATAAACAGGCCCCAGAGGCTTGATTTGTATTATTTCTGGAGAGCAAGGATTTAAGCAAAAGATAAATGAAGTGGTGATGGTGGGGAGAAAGAAATCCTTATACTTAAAAGGTATTTATTTGACAGTAAAACTACTAGGGTGCTATTTTGTGATTGTATTTAAAAATACGCAAATGCCTTAACAGAGACAAAAAATGCCAGTCTAGATGGGATTTGCAAGTTAACTGATTTTTGCTGATGGTGTGTAATATCCTGTGTATTTTTTTTTTTAAACTCAAGCGTTTAGTCTGACACACAAATCTCCTAATTATTTGATGTTTGGTGATGATGTCAGATCCTTCTGGACATTGCCAGATGCTGAGCACCTTGGGTCTCCACAGCAGCAGAGGCATGCTCCTTCCCAGCTCTCTCAAGGAGGATCTTGCAGGGTGCAGCCTGAGCTCTTGCTCCTGCCCCCTTTGCACCACCAGAAGTGCAGCTCCAGCCCTCCTGGAGGCAGGGATCAGGGACAGGTCCATGGAACTGCCTCTATACCCACCATCTCCAAGTCTACTGCTGTCCCCAGGGATGCTGGAGCTCAGGGTGTCTGGTGAGTGTGTGCTGCTGCCACAGAGCTGGAGATTAGGTCATCTCCTGGGTACCCCAGATGTTTAGTTTGTGCTTGACGCTGGGGTACCATGTTCATAAACAAACTAGAAATATGCCAACAAGGAAACAGACAGGGAGGGCAGCAGAGGAGATACTGCTGCTGAAATATTCCGTTCTCTTTCCTCCTCTGCTACTGACTTATACTGAGCAATCTCGGAAAACAACCTTACCTCCCCAAGACTCTTCATGCCCCTTTCCTCTGGTGATTTTGTCTAGCTAGTCTTTCACTCCAGGTAGACCACAGCTATTGTGCTACGGACAACAATCTCTATTACATAATTTTCTGAGAATTGTGTGTTGCTTTCCTGAGACGGTGTACCTCTCCTCCCTTTGTAATTACCACTATGAGCTCTTGGTGCTCATAAACAGGTAGGAGGAAGGTATAAGGTTATCATCATAGCTGTTTACAGTCTAAAAAGCCACTTCAAAATAGAACTTAGATAATAATTTCTCTTACCCATTTCCTTTATAATTCACATATAACTACTTAAAAAACAGACTCCAAAATTACCTAAAACAAATAAACAAACAAAAACTGGGAGAAAGAAATTGTAACACTTAATAGGATCATCAGACAAACAACTGCAATTATGTTGACAAGTATAATACAGTGGTTTAGATATTCACCTGTATCATCACCAAATCAAGTACCCTCTCTCTCTTCACCCAAATGCTGTGCTTTGTCTAATGAGTGCTCCCAATCCTCAGTTTTTAACAACTGAGGCTCTGGTTTTTGCAACCAGTCCTGCTTGGTTGGATTTCTGCAGCCTTGTGGAAACTATTGCCCTCAGGTTAACTATGACCCCACCGGGAGTCAACCTGCAGAAAGCCAATTGCATCATCTGGGCCAAAGCTGAAACACCAAGTTGGACTCATGTCTTTTCTCTTACCTATATTCTTATAAGCCAAGAACTTCCAGTGTCAAGATATCAAAGGCATAAAAGTTTATTATTTCCCCCCACACCACTCCAGGCTTGAACCCATTGCATATCTCAAATGTCCTCCATTGTCCATTGGACCTTTAGGTACCAGAAAAATGCTGGATCAGTCCCTTTCCCCTGAAAATTCAGGATTTATTCAGACAGCTACAGCAACATTTAGCAACCCCAGTCTGCAGACACTACCTTTGTCAGGAATGACAAGTTGACATGGTTGTATGCTCAATTAAACCTTCTCTTCCTTTTTAAACAAATGCATTAGACTACTAAATTATGTACAAGTTTTCTTGTACACTTTGACTACATTAAACTTCAGATGCCAAACTTCGGTTGCAAACCTTAACTTGGTTATTTGGAGAACAAAGACTTAACACAGCTTTTTTTTTTGACAGATATTTAAGTAAAATTAAAATTGCTTTAGAGCTTTTCCCATTTTCTAGAAAACATGCAGCTTCCCCAGGAAACAATTCTTAAATGTGTGATGTATAAAACAAAGTATGAAAGCCCTACTTTCCAGAAGTCCCAAGAATGAGCAATTCCAGCTGACAATGGAGATGGATAACCATTACCTGAAAATCTAGCCCTGATGTTCTAAAACACCTGCTTTGAAAACTTTATCAACTACGCAACTCTATACTTGGATGGCAAGTGTGGTATTTTCACTTTATTGCTCCTTTCTTACAATTAGTCTCCCATGAACGAGCCCTTTCCCTTATGTAAAACCCCACTGGGGTCAACAAAGGATTTGCATCTAAAAATAGAGATGTAATAATTTGCAAAAATTATATTCCAGACTGGCTGACTGGCCTGTGAATGTAAATATCCTTTTGGGAAAATCAAACATTTTTATAAGAAAAGCTATTTCTACTGAAAGTCTTTTCTGTTGTCAGATAAATGAAATAAAGCTTAACCCAGCAGAAGCAGCAAGCTTCTCCTGGTGCTATTCTCCTCATCTAGGGTATCGATAACTCTTTCTTTAGCAGTAGGAAGAGTTGAGCAAGCATCTCTGTCTCCAAAAATAGTTTCTAATTTTCTCTTAAATGGGTGGGTGGAACACTTTTTTCCAAAGAAAAGCGATAGACAGCCTACCTGCAGGAGTAGCTGCAGAGGGACACGTCATGTCCATTGCCTCCACTGTGGGTTGGCAGTTTCACCTTCCCACAGTTTGGCCTTTGAAGTTGGAGATTCCAAACTCTTGTCTGCTTCTTGAAGCTGTTTTACTTTCTAAAGGTCACAGTTTGCTGTAATTCGGGAGATCACTGAGAGGCATTTGTGTCTGGGATACCAAATACTGAATGGAAAAGGCTGATGTAGGAATAGCACTGAGCTGAAGTGCTTTAGGTGCATTGGCCTTCACTTTAGGGATCAGTCACATTCCCTGTCTTCCCATCCCACCTGAGAAGAGAAGACAAACCACTTCTCTCATGGGCATTGCATTGGTCTAAGGAGGAAGGTACACTGTTCAATAATGGTCTGACATATCCACCACTTTGAAGACTCAAAAAAAAATTCCTCCAGAGGGAACAATAAGGAGTCGTCCCAGCCCATCCCAATCATTCTTCAGTAGCTGTTGATATGATTTTCAGCCACTGGCTTTGATGTACAGAGAAGATGAAGATTTGTCTGTAGTACACTTAATTTTCAGTTTCTGGTTATCTCCTCCTATGAAATATTCTCCAAGCTTTGGATTCACTAGAGTTTGCAGTAAAAGAAGGTTTCCCTCCAGAGAGCATAGAAACAGAAGTCTCTTGCAAGGCCATGCTTTTCATTATGGCCAGAGGGCAAGACCTTCAAGCCCATGCAGCAGAAACATAAACCTTTCATTAACCTTACAAAGATCTGTGGTGAGCCAAAAGCAGAGCAACAGTGTTCTCCTGCCACAAGTGAGAGAAAAAACTCTGTCCCCTAAATGGAGGAGCAGAGGACTGCTCAGGGTTGGGTCCAGAGGAACCTATTGACCCAAAGCGTTGTACCGGACAAGACTGTGGGATCCACCACAAGAAATGTGTGCAGCTAAAAAGTTTTAGTAGCTAAAGACCAACTAAATCTTAAATATAATCTTACACACACACACACACACTCCCACACATCAGCTTCAAAAGTCCATGAGAAAAACAAAAAAAAAAATCCTCTGCCAAAATGTCCTTATAATAGACCCGTGAAAGTATTTTATTTCCTTCAATCTCTAAAATACTCACAGAGATCTGGGCAAGGAATGGAAAAGATGTAGTCTCTGAGACTCCCAGACTTTCAGGAAGATTTAGGTGCCTTTGAATGTAATGTGACCAAAATGATGATAATATTTTGTATATCAGTGTTTTGATTTGAAGTGTTTGCAACTGAAATAAGCAATGCAATTTGTACCCTTATCCCAAAAATTTGCATGGGTTTTAGATAATTTAAAGTTGGAAGATTTACATTCCAGAAACACGAGCATTTAACAATGCCATGTTTAGCGAGCACTGCATTAATTGGAATGGATCTGGAGGATAAGAACACTATTTCAGTTTGGGTACTGAAAGAGGACTGCAAATTCTGCTGGGGTGGAGAGAGGGGGAAACTGCATGGTCTGAATGAAACCCTGAAAGAGCAACAGTGACTGAAAAGATGGGGAGCCAGAGGAAAACAGGGCTGTGGACAAGACTTTCAATAGATGCGTCTGGTGATATCAAAACAAGTTAAATAATTGATAAGGAGGGAGTGGAAGTAGCAGATATTTGAAGCAGGACAGGTCATTTGCCATAAGATTGGATCTGATCAAATAGAGTAAAGGCAAAGAAAAACAAGGAGTTAGAAAAGTAAAAAAACGTGGTTTTCTCTGGATTACCATTCTGCAGCTTGAACATAATAAATATGTATGTCTTAGGCATGATATGAAACTTATCTACCAACTGTTCCTGAAGAAATTAGACTGAGAGGCACTATTATGTCAATAAAAAAAAATCCACTTTGCATCTTCAAAAATGTTTTGTTATTTCTGGATATGATTTTCTGATGTGCCTGATCCCCAGCTAGTATTGCTCTCAGTCAAGTGAACTTCACTGTAAAAGTTCGATGTTTTTTGAAAATCACACCTAATAACCTCTCAGAAGTTACAAGTGAAGTTACTTTAAATCTAGGGAGATGCAGTATGTGCAATACAAATTGTCAGGATTAGATATAAACACTGTACATGCAGATAGAGAGACACAAATGCTCATTTGCAAACAGACAGAGCCTCAACCGGGCGCTGATGCTATTGAGCTGCTGTGGTAGATTCGGCATTCTTATTGCATTCTTGCTTCAAAGTCCAATTGTCCTCTCAATTGTTGTTCTGATTATTTATCAGAGCACAAAAGTAATATTGTTCTCCATGTCGCTGTACTAAGAGATGTTTTCATGCAGGAGATAAACACATTTCCTTCCTTTTAAACTCTGGCTTCTCCCCTTCGCTTTGTCTATAAGCCAAAATGTATATTAAAAAGGTGTCTGTCCCCCTATTCACCTAGTTTAAAAATCATGGGTTGTGACAGACCTTCTACCCTGATTTGCCTCCCATGCCAACATCACTTCATACACTGCACAAGCAGAAAGTACATGGCAGTCTCCTGCTGGGGATTTTTCCGGCATGGCAGATATTCTGAGTGTGCAGAAGGAACCTGGTGCTGTCCCTGCTGCCATTGCGCTGTCCCTGCTGCCTCCAGCGTGGGAGCAGGATGTGGCAGAGGGGCCAGCATGTCCCAGCCACAGCTGGGGTGAGCTGCAGCGTGCTGGAGCTGTGGGGAAGCACGAGGCCACATTTCTTCCCGGACCCTCTGGTCTCAACAGGCCTTTTAAACAAAGCCTTCTGCCTGCCCTTAGATATATTGAGAATTCTGAAGCTGAATGCAGTTGCCATCCCTGTAAACTCTATTTTACATGGGGGATGCACACAGGTCAGAACCACTGCCAAATTTCCAGTGTCTTCTGTGAATGACACCAAAGTGATAGATGTCACATGAAAGAAAAGATAACTAGAATGTGCCCTGAATTCAGAGCATGCAGAGAAAATGTGAAGAGAGGTAGTAGCTAGCTGGCACTATTTTCATAATTATAAGTAAATAGGGTTTTAGCATCAGCAAAGCCCCCATAATCTAATACTAGTAATCTAATCAAAGACTTTGTGAAAAACAGATTCTATATCCATATGATGATGTGATGACCTGTAAAATGATGATAGATGTTCCTAGCTGACACTGGTAACTAGGAGAGAAAACCAGGTTTATTTTTTGCATTATCTGAAAATGTAAATTCTTTAATTATACACTGATCTGTCCACAGAACCCTGGAGTTCCAGTTGTTAAGTCTGCAAATTAGTTCGATAGATATATTTAAAACAGGAAATAAAAAGGCATTATAATCCAGAATAGAACAGAATAGAATAGAATAGAATAGACTAGACTATTTCAGTAAGAAGGGATCTATGATGATCATCTGTTTCAACTACCTGACCCTTTCAGGGCTGACCAAACCTTAAAACATGTTATTAAGGTCATTATCCAAATGCCTCTTCAGCGCTAACAGGCTTGAGGCATCGACCACTTTTCCAGAAAGCCTTTTCCAGCATTTGACCACCTTTTTTCCAAAGCCTTTAAAACATCATTGCTGAAAGCCTATGCCAACAGAAACAACCCATCTCCCATCTATTTTCTCAGTAACAGACGGTACCAGCAAAATATTTTGTACCATAGCCAGCAAGAATCAATCCTGCCTAGCACATGAGAAGCAAGCTAAGACTGGCAGAAATAAAGGACCAGCATCTCAAACGTTATCATAATCTTTCATTGCAAAGATAGGATACCTTTTGATGGAGTATTCTGCAAAATAAATATGTTTTAAATCTCAAAGATTTAAAGACAAGACACACTTTGTATACACTTCTCTCTCATACAGCAAGTGGGTTTTGTACTACTTCATGCATTGTTTGAAGATGCTACAGTTGTATGTAACTGGGAAACTATTAACAAATTACCTCCACAGAGATTTCAAAATACGCAATAAAATATTGAAACAAAAATGAAAAATAAATTATGGGACAAACAGACTGTATTGGGTTTGTGTGGCAAGGTTTTGGTAGCAGGGGGTGACAGGGGTGGCTTCTGTGAGAAGCTGCCAGAAGCTTCCCCTGTGTCTGATGGAGCCAAAGCCAGCCAGCTCCAAGACAGACCCACCACTGTGGTGGTGCCTCAGGGATGACGTATTTAAGAAGGGGGAAAACATCTGGACAACAGCAGCCAAAGAAAGGAGTGAGAATATGTGAGAGGAACAGCCCTGCAGAGACCCAGGTCAGTGCAGAAGGAGGGGCAGGAGCTGCTCCAAGCACTGGAGCTGAGATTCCCCTGCAGCTCATGGTGCAGACCATAATGAGACAGGCTGTTCCCTGCAGCCCACAGAGATCCACGGTGGAGCAGAGATCCACCTGCAGACTGTGGAGGACCCCATACCAGAGCAGGTGGATGCCCAAAGGAGGCTGTGACCTTGTGGGAAGCCCATGCTGGTGCAGGCTCCTGGCAGGACCTGTGGCCCCAAGGAGAGAGGAGCCCATACTGGAGCAGGTGTGCTGTCAGGAACTGTGACCCTGTGGGGACCCACCCTGGAACAGTCTGTTCCTGATGGACTGCACCCTGTGGGAGGGACCCCATGCTGGAGCAGTACATGAAGAACCAAAATGGATGGAAAGGAATCATGTTGAAGAAGGTCATGGAGGACTGTCTCCCATGGGAGGGTTCCCATGTTGGAGCAAGGGAGAAGTGTGAGGAGAAAGGAGTGGTAGAGACAGCGTGTGGTGAACTGGCCTCAACCCCCATTCTTTATCTCCCCTGTGCCACTGGAGAGGAAAAGGTAAGGAATTTGGGAGTAAAGTGAAGACTGGGAAGAAGGGAGCAGTGGAGGAAGGTGTGTTAAGATTTGATTATATTTCTCATTATCCTACGCTGTTTTGATTGGTAATAAATTAAACTTATTTCCCCAAATGAAGTCTGTTTTGCCCATGAACATAACTGCTGGGTGAGCTCTCCCAGCCCTTATCTCGACCCATGATTTTCTCTCCTCTGCCTTGCTG
>QWTY01018397.1:0-31691 GCA_008033365.1 Pseudorectes ferrugineus | reverse complement strand
AAATTTCACTCAGTAACTAAGTTTGAGCCTGTTTTGCCCTTGAAATATTTCTCCCGCAATCCTTATCTCACTCATGAGGCCTCTGTTAACCCTTTTTTTTTCTTGTCCCTCCTTTGCCCAGTGTGGTAGGGGAGGGTGAGCGAGTGACTCTCGTGGGTGCCTGGCATTGGGCCAGTGTCAAACCACGACAAGTGCATAAACCAGTACTAAGAAAGGGAGGAAGAGGAAGATGAAGAAGCCTCCCCCTTTAACCTACAAGTTTACATCATTTTTTAAAATCTACATAGAAGACATGGAAACAAAGGCCATCAAGAAGCAAAAGATTATTTCCTTACCATTTTCTGAAAGGATTTAGGCAGAGAAAACTGATAAGCATCAACACAGGAGTTGAGCAAACTGCACCTGATGTGGTAGACCATCGTGCTCAGCCTAGTGCTGTGATGGATGTCCACTGCTAAGCTTTTCTCCATGTTTGTTACTAGAAATTACTCCAACTGTTCCAACTGAATGTCTTTGTTTTTCTTTTTCCCTCTGGAAAATGTTGACTTGTCAAAATGTAGCTGATCCATGGGAACAGTTGATTTTAATGAAGTTCTTGTGAAGCCAAGAAAACTGGAGCTGTGCCATTTTTGAAAATCTCTTACTCAGGAAGGCTTCTGAAATTATCCCACGTGATTTTCTGCCTGTTCACCTGATATATTGCTAAAGAGACCAGGCTCCCTCAAGTCCCAGGCCATGGACTAGCCAGACTTGGAAACACAGATACTCAAGGTGTTACCTCTGGAGTTTGCCAAGACTTGGAAAGTTCAGGAAGAAATATTTTGAAATTATTGACAAAAAATAGAATTTTTATTTTTGTTAAGCAGAACTGTGGACATATTTAGGAAGACATTTTGCAAGTTTGTTTTTCACTTGATTTTTTTTATTCTATTTTTAATTTTTCCACTGAGTGCCTGACAGCAGGGTATATTTCTTTGGCTTGTAGTTACCACTGCAAAACCACTTCAATTGATCAAAAAAGAGTCCAGCAGCCCTGATGGCTTTCTCCTCAGACAAGATGGGTCTGTGAAAGAAGTGACCTGTGGAGATGCCTTTGTCATTTCCTGTCTGTGGAAAGACCTGCATGGCTACCTGAAACTAGACCCATATAGAACTTCAAGACAGTTACAATTCAGAAAGATAAATCCTATTCATAAACATTAAAAATCCTCTGAATTTAGAAGAGATTAGGCATGCTACTTACTCTAACTGGAAGACATAATCTATTGCTTATCTCTCTTCAGTTGCTTAGTTTGATGCTACAAAACAGAATTGGTAACCATGAAAATTTGTGTCCTGAATTTAGGTTTTTTCCTAATCTGAAGCTATTACTCCATTTTCTTGGCTATTTAGTGTACCAAAATGGCAGCTATTTTCAAGTTCATCTAGGTATGGTTACCAACTTTGTGAAATGTCTATTTAGCATTTCTTGCTACCTTCCTCTTGTGTTTATTGTCTCAGTCTTGTCCTGAAGCTCTTTATGACTTCTCCTCCCTATTCCTATTGTAGCCAGTTACCCTGCAGTTTTCCTTTATCTGTCTCCACCTTGAAGAAGGGATGTAACTGGGACAAATTCAGGGTTTACAAGTTTTCGCTTTGAGTAGTAATTCACTAGGAAATAGTGAGTAAAACCAGCACAGCTCAAAGTGGAAAAACCCATTTCTTGGGTTGCTTCACGTCTTCCAAGGCTAGATCTTCCCAGTTTTGGTTATTGCAACACCAGCTTTGTGCCAGCAGCTGCTCATTTTGGTGCTGGATAGTGGCTGTCAGAGGTTTAAAATTCTTCATTGTTTTCACATCCCCTTTCTATGACGTCCATTGCACACAGCTTCTAAAATGTTTGGTCTTTCTCCCCTCTTCCAGATGATTTGTAGGGTGCTGTAATCTACTGGAGAAAAAAAATTGGATTCCTGCTTTCATCCTGCCACTTCTGTTTTACAAGAAACATTTGTAATAAGAAAATTTGTTTCCAGACTTAGGGGGTCTGCAGGCCTTTAGATGTCTGAAAGGATTGCATACTCAGACCCTTTCTATTTTAGATAATTCATGTTCCAGCTTCCTTAGCCTCACCGGACAGATCTGTTTCTTTGGGCACAGGTAAAGTTCTCCTTAGCTGTTCTTTAAAATGTGATACAAGGTTTTGCTGTTAAGACAAAAACCACTGCATTAATCAGTTTACAGAGGGGTCAATTGTTTGTTAGAACACAATGCCAGCAAGAAAATTTTGTTTAACAACAATCTTAATAGCAAGAGTCCCTGCGGTGGAAATAGGTAATCAAACAAAAACAGGGCTGAAACTTTGAGAAAGTAAGGAACCACCTCTTTCCTATGCATCTGCAGTGCAATGAGACCTCACACAAAGGTAAAGGAGACTGGCTTCTCTTTCTGTGATCCTGAAACCAGCATTTATGCCACAAAAGTAGACTCATTCTTTAACATGAGAAATGAAGGACAGGAAGACCAAGTCTTTGCCTAAACATGCCCACCTCTAACCTGGTCATCCCCAATTCAACAGCTTTATTGGCAATAACAATGAGATTAAAAGAAAGCTAGCGGAATTAAAACCAAATCAGTTTTGGAAATCACATCCTCAGAGTACAAAAGTTAAGCAGTATGCATTTTAGATATAGCAGAATCAAATCATTCTAGTTTTAATGCCTTGGTATGGAAAGTAATCTTGTGCCTATGCCCATAGAGGAGTATTTTCATAAATCCAAAGCATGAGGAAAGCTGAGAGCATCTCATTTTCCCTCACCAGCTACTACATGGATGAGACAAAATTTATTGAATAAAAGCTGCTCTTTTTTCCTGCTAATTTGCCTTGCTTCTGCCCTCAGATCATCACTGATCCCATAGCATTATCACGATCAGGCAGCACACCAAAATGAAACGACTGAAAGGCAACTCTCAGCAGAACTGGAACAGCCCCTTCATTTTTAACTTTTTTACTTTCATGTGTGTGAGACAGGGATAGAGAGCAAGAGAGGGCTATTGAACTTTAAACTTCCTGATAAGCTGTATTGTGGGAAAGTGCCATTTTTAGGTTTACATGAAGGACCTACCTCTGAGAATGGCCTTTTAGCCTGTGAAAAAACTAGAAACATCCCAGGAAGTCTCCAAAACATTGCAGCACTGTGAGAATTTGTATAAAAATAAACACTGGATTATTTCAGTACTACTCCCTTGAGAAAATGAGACCAAATTACTCAGACCTACTAGAATAATCTTGACAGAAGAAGGGAAATTAGCAACTGATGCCAGGGCTTTTTTGTTTTGTTTGGGTTTTTTTTTCCTGTCTTTTTAGTGTAAAGTAATACTTGGAAGAGGCAGCAAAGGCAAGTTAAGCTTGTGATTTGAAACAGGCTCCAAGCTGAGACCAAGCCCTGGAGGACAGCAAACCAAGCCAGAAGAAGTGCTTTTAAAAGGTGTAAACTGGAATTCACAGAAACATGAGACCTTGGAAACCATCCACTGACAGACACAATCCAAAAGCAGAAAAAATCTGGTCTCTAGAGTTCAGGGGATTCTTTAATACTTTTTGTTAAGCATTTTTCTCAGGAGAAATTAAGACGTGGAAGACACAAGGAGTGATACAGGGTCCCATGCCAGTGCAAAAGCTCTTTGTAAGCCTGGTTAGAAAACTCCTTCATTTCATGGAAAAGTTATTATTCTGTCTTTTCATCAGGAAGGGCTTAGAATCCCACATTGTAATAAACCCACATTTTATTTAGCATTGGTCCTAGAACTGGTAAAGGATGGTAAGAAAACACATGAAATGTGATTTCAGTTAGCTACCGATGATCGCTAAAAATCAAGAGAAAGCTGTGTAAAGCATGGAGCAGGAAGTCTGAAGCAGGATTAGCTGAAGCCATAATACTAAAACTGTATGTATAAGAAAGGAGTAGAATGAAGGCATCTTCTCCACAGTTATGAACTGTTTCACACTAATGAGCAAAGTTGAGCAACTCTTAGATGGAAAATGTGTATCAAAACCCTCCTGAGAGGGCTTGTATTGACTCAGAGGAGAGAACAAACTGGCACTGTCCCCACTTTAGAGCAATTCTCCAAAGCAGAGACTTCATTAATGGTCTGGCACATGAGATATGAGCTTTAGACTTTAACTTACTGTCCTTCTCCATACCTTGCATGGCACCAAGAAGATAAGGAAGAGAATATAAGGCAATAGGAAAAAAAAAGACAGAGAGAAGATATTATGCCTGCTGTCTTGACTGACTCTGGATTCAAGAGTCAAAGGAGTTACTTTAATCTGAGCTGGAAGGCCAGGATTTTTAGCTGGACATGTAACAAGGTAATATGTAACACCATATTTCCCTGGGATGAAACACAGATAGGAACCCTCAGCAAGCATTGAAAAAGGACTGCAGAAGCAGTAAGTGCCACATCCCTTTGGCAAAACTCCTGCCAGGCAATCCAAGAGTGAAAGTAAACAGAATTTGGTTGTTTTGCTGCCATACTGGCCAACAAAGAAAGATGAAGGCAAGAATATGAACTAAAAGAAAGCAAAAAAGTTGCTTCACAACAGGGAGAAAATCAACACCTTCAGAAGCACCAGGAAAAAAAATATATGTTTTTAGCTTCACTGCCCAATCAAGTTAATAAAACCCTTCAAAAATCACTGTACAATTCTATATCTACAGTGAAAATTCAATATCTGCTGCCATTAACAACATCATTAATAACAAATGTCTGTTTAATTACTGTTGCTAAGATTAAAAAGGCCATTATTCTTGTAACACAAGAAAGTTATTAGCTGAAAAGTCTGTTTAATGCCAAATGAACCACCCTTAAAGGCACAGGGTTTATTATTTGACGGGACTTCTGATATTCAGGCATTTGTGTTGCTTGAAGGCGAACTACCCAGCTGGGCTGAAGTTCATGTTGTGGCATTGAGGAAGTGCTGTTACATTTGAGATCAAATGAAACTACAGGACATTTGATAACAGTGACTTTCATTTAGAACTGTTTAAAATGCACAAGGACAGAATAGGGTTCTCAGGAGTAACTAAGTCACTTAGGACCCTTCATCTAAATGAAGAAAAAAATAAATTCTTCTGAAAGATGGGTATATCCCCCAGCAAATTTTGGAACTGCTGCCCCATCATCATCAGCTTTTTCTCATCATGTGCTGGAAGGGGCTTGCAACCAACACTATAAACCCTAATGCTGTGGATTATGCAATGTGCACCTTCTGTAACCAAATTCTCAGGACACTAAACACTCCTGTTTGCCTTGTTATTCAAGAGAGGAAAATATAGCTAATGCCATAGAGCCTGTATCTATATATCAGTCTGTCTGATATCCATTTTTTGATGGTAGTAAACTCTCAATGTATATTTCATCTTTAGAACTGAATGTGGTTGTGCAAACAGATATAAACAATCCCATCCTTCTGCTGTTTCAGATGCAATTACATCCTTCTAAAGCTTGAAACACTGTACTTCTCCTGGAGTCCGGGGCAAGCAGAAGGTCTGGTCTGTGGCAAAGACTGACATGGAAAGGTAAATGCATTTCCCACCCCTAAGCTCTATGGATGGTTCCAGAAAGTTATAGAGAAAAATTATTGCAGTTCACAGCAATAGCAAAGAAGGATGTGTTTAGCAGGGTAATTCACTCTGAGATCAGGAGCAGCCCTCAGTTTATGCGCCCCTCCAACTGGCTCACCTCCACATCATGCATGCCCTGAAATCACAGCAACAAGGAGGGAGACACACCAGGACAGCAGTAAGAAGTGGAGTTGTCAGAAAAGATACCCAAGTGATCCATATCTCAAAAACAATGCTGAAGGAAGGCTCTGTGCTCAGCCTGTTCACTAACCAGAGGCTACAGAAATGTCTGTTAAATATCTTTTGTATGTTAAAACACTTGAATTAACTCTCTGGTGAAATACATTTTTAATGCTGGATTGAAGGATGTTAGAAAATAAAAAGGAGTATTATAAAAGTCAACATTTGTTGAATGTTATATTTGTCTTTGAGGCAAGGGCAGTCAGTGAATTACCCTCTTTCCCTCATTTCCTTACAAAATGCCAACAGTCATGGATGCAATTGTCACTGATGTGATGGTAACAGGAAACCATGGAGAGTTCTTCAGCTACTTGATTAAATACCAGGACAACAAATTGAGAATGAGTATCACATTATTAAAATGTCATGAGTATACTAGATCTTAAGAAGACCTCAGAGTCACCAGACCTACTTCTTGGGCACATTTGCTCTGTTTTTCTGCTTCTGACAGAGACATCTACTGATACCAGAAATGCAGTCTCTATGGGGTTTTTTATGTTGTTTTAACCTTTTGCCTTGTGTTTTATCACCCCCAATTCATGTCTATTTAGAGGTGATTCCATTTTTTCCATAATGCTGCCTAGGAACCTCTACTACAGTGAAATGTAGACAGTTCCCTCTAAAAAAAATGCTCGTGATAATAACACATCATTAAGTAACACTTAGAGCTCAGGGATAGACCTCCCATGTGACACACTGGATGCTTTTACACAGTGAAAGCAGAATGAGTTGATGTTATGAGGAAGTAGACATCAGGCAACCTGAGTTGTAATTTGGAAAACCAGTAAGTCTGGCTCCTAAATATAAATCTCTCTGCCTCGCCCTCTCACAGACGTTCAGAAGCCTTGTTTTTCAGTCACTCTCCAGCAACATATAAAAGCGTCTCCTTCACACTGGGCACCGATATATGAGAACCTACCACAAAGTCACAAACATGAGCTAAAAGAGCTTTTTATAAGCACTTCTGTCCCATTTCTAGGTCATGCAAGAAGGTACATTAATGCAGTGTCAAAAGTAGTAGTATCGTAGGCCAGTAATTATGTTAATATAGATAATGATATGTATTTGTATTAGAAAAGCTTTTTCACTGTTAATTTTGCAGTCAAGCAACTGGTTTGCTCTGTTTACCTTTGCATATTGTTAGCAGATGGATTAAAACACAGCCGTAAATTTGGTAAGAAAGGAGTGATGGGTTACACAAGTTTGCATGGAAACAGAGGGCATTAACTATTTTCTTTCTTCCTTACTTTGCAGTGCCTTTCGCCACTTTGTAAGCCTTTAATGGTTAGCTTTGAAATGCCATATTCATTCAGTTATATCTTGTTTATCTGAGAAATTTTACATCAGAAGCAAGAATTAGACTTGCCAAAGAGCAGTGCGGCAAACAAAATCACTACAGATTAACTGCTTTCTGAAATAGATAAGGAACTCACAATAAACCTTGAAGAGTCTGTCACTGACCAGAGCTTTAACGAATGCTGGTGTGTTTCTC
The DNA here is from genome assembly GCA_008033365.1 of Pseudorectes ferrugineus. Classification (NCBI taxonomy): domain Eukaryota; kingdom Metazoa; phylum Chordata; class Aves; order Passeriformes; genus Pseudorectes; species Pseudorectes ferrugineus. The sequence goes on along the minus strand of QWTY01018397.1, from coordinate 24,356 downwards.
AGTCCCAAGTGAATGGGTAGGTTTTCTAGGCTTCCAGTTTAATTTTTAGAGCTTAAACCCGAATATGATTAGTAGACATAAAATCTAACCACATTCTTGTTAACATCATCAGTCAACTAACAGCTTGATATCTGTGCAAACATAATATACAGAAGATAATGATAGAAATGAAAAAGAATTGTATGTGTATATGATTGCCACATTCTTTTCCTTAAGAGCCATATGATTACCATACACATCCAGCTATCATACACTCTTAGGTTAAATTAAGCCATGATACAAACGCAACCAGTTCAAATTATATCACCCAGGGGTCACTTTGGCCCATCACATGCCAATTACTTCCCTGAAAATTAATACTTTTCTTTTTAAAGGTAAATGGTTTTTTCTAAAATTAGTTTTATGAAAAATGGGTTTTGTTTGTTTTTTCAAGAAAATTACATATTTGCAGAGTTCCTCAACTTCTTATGCCATTACAAGTTACATCTGGTTTTCTCCACTGGTGCAGTCCAAGCCAGCTTTAAAGGTAAAGCTATTCCAGAGCAAGACAAGGATCTGACTAAATTCTATAAGCTAAGAAACAGCCAAGCCACAGAAAATATTTAGGCATGAGGCTCCTGCCCACAACCTGGCACAGCAATCCCCAGGAACGCACTGCAATTGCTCTACAACCTTGAAAAACCCAGAGACTGCTGCTGGATGCCAGCTGCAGCCTCCGTGGCTGAAGCATGGGTTTCTTGCCGTTCCTGTCTAGGGCAGCCCCAGGGCACAAGCTTTTGTTAGGATTTTGGTGTCTCTCCCTTTTGCCTTCACGTCACAGTGGCTGTTTATCACCACCCAGCGGACTTAAGCAGGAGAATGGACAAACTTTCTGGTGTTTGAGGATCTGCAAACACTCATTCTTCCTTCTTTGCAAAAATAACACAGGTCCACAAATGCCTCTCCTTGAAAGTCAAACACCTGACCAGGCAGCATGATTTTGTCTGCTTGTTTGTTTGTTATTAAGTGAAAGAATGAGATGTGTATTTTCACTTTGTAAAAGCTGGGCTGTCAGGAGGGGGTTATCTGGACATAAAGTGTCTCACCAAACCTCTGGCTCACTTCTTTATTATATTTTTTCTCTCCCGTTGCTCTTTGTGATTTCATTGTCTACAGGATAATTCAAATCCCAAAAGTGAATCTGAGCTTGCTAAGCAAAAATCTGGCCTCAAAAGAGTTTTGCAGCTGATTTCATGACCACAAAGAAAGTATAGATATTTATCCCTAGCAAAAAGACATAATATTAGCTGTATAAATCTTAATAAAACCTCTGTGTTTATTTGCAAAGAAGGGGCATGAAAACCACCAGTATTGTCGTAGCTGCAGGGCAGTAGTCACAGTAAAATCTTCCTTTTCCCCATGATAAGAATCCCTGGCTAAGGGCAATTGAACATTCGCCATGAAAAACGGCCATGTAATTGAAAGAAAGATTCTTACTTCTGTCTCTCTTTGCTATAGCTGTAGCATTTGAACATATATTCTTCTTACACATTCTCTTCAAAAAGCGGATCACATGCAGGCAAAGCTGAGGAAAACAATGAAATCTTTTACTAGGAAAAAGTCCACACTGAAGTAGCAGGAAGAACCAATTTATTAAATAATTGTGATTATGGTTCCCAGTCTCAGCCATCCACTCAAGTGACTTGTGTATGTGTATGTGCACAGATGTGAGTATGTCTCTGGGCATAACCAGATAGAATGTGTGTTGTATTCTGCCTTCCCATGGAAGATTTAAATATCCCACTCAGATACAACCTCTTTTAGTGCTCCATCACCATTTTGTTCTCTAATACCTTCCCCATCTTCTGAAAACATAGCTTGCCTGTCTTTCTAGAGCTGTTACAAAGCTGAAAGGCTCATATCAGCTCAGACAGCCAGAAATGGTCATGACCCATGGTGCCCTCACTCATCCAGACACCACATGCTGCTCAAGAGGTCTCCTGTCCTTCCTGTGTGTCTGCTCTTGGGTCACTCTTGTGGGGGCTATTCCCATCCTCGTCCCATTGCTTTCTCAGTGCTTCATCAACTGTTTCTGAGTCCCTCTGTCACTGTTTCCCAAAAGGAAAAATTAACATTTCTTACTGCAGTGAGTTTACTCAGATGTGTTCTGCTGAGACATGTCCCAGCGAGAAGAAACCTCTCTGCTCCACAAGACAGCTGAAATTAAAAGTGAGAAAGACTTAAACCTTTTGGAAATTATATGTCTTGGAGAGCTGCACGTCCTAGAAAATTTCCCTAAAGTGACCACACACGTGATGTATCCTTAAGTTTGGTGAGGCTGTTCCCCTTTCCTGACTACATACATCTTCCCTTCAGGAATCCTTTCCCTTTCTTTTCTTCTCACCTTCCCCAAACATCTTAGCAGGGCTCTTGTGCTGTAGCCTGCTTCCGAACATGAATTGCAGTCAGAAACTGCAATTATTTGTATTAACATTTCAGCAGATTTTCTGTCTCTGAAATTTTCTACCTATCTAAAAGGACTAGGACTAGTAATTTTTTTTTACTTTTTTATTTTTATAATAAATTGCCAATCAGGATTACAGAACAAAAATAACAATTGCAAAATCCTACAGCTCACATATGTTTTTTATCACATTTTCACTCACCCGCTCGCCTGGTATATGCAGAGTTTTCCTTGTACTAATAGCCTTCTTGGTGGTTATCAATTTCATTTAATTTACAAAGAAAAATTATGTTCTTTGGTTCTCCTTCATAATTTAAGCAAATTGCAAACTAGTTATTCATAAACAGGACCATCTTTCATTTGAGAAAGGAAGAACCAAAGGATTTTGCCTAAAGTGTCAGATCCTTGCTTTGTTAAGACAGGTGTGTCCTATTCACTAGGAAAAAATAGTAGCAAATCTGAAGGCCACGCAGTCTAAACACAATTTTTCATGCCATTTGCAGAAATACCTGGTGAAATAGAGATGAAGGAAAACCAATTCAAATTTTAGGTGCATTTTAAAAATATGTGTCCCTTTTTTAACATATTGGGTTTTCCATGTTCCGAATAGCTAGCTTACATTTCAATAGTCTTCTTTAAACTAGTTGTTCTTAACCTTTTTAAAGACTAGTTAAAATAGTATCAATAGTTTAAATTTAAGCCTAAATTTATATGAAACACCTTCTGTGCCCATTGCATTCCAGGTTGGTGTTTTGTTGGTTTTTTTTTTAATTCAAGAGATTCTAGCAGTCATTTTTGACTGCTGTGGCATCTCTCTGCAAATCCTTTCTTCAGCTCTGCTACACTGAGTTCATTTGTGTCATTCAAATCTTTGCTCTTTAAATATCCTCTTATAAATTTATTATAGCAATGCATTCGTATCTTTAAGCTTAATCTGAAACTTCAATAACAAGAAGGAGATGGAATAAATGAGTAAAAAAGATAAAAATTAAAATACTCTTCTGTCATTGCTTACATAAACTATTAGGGATACTGACAGGATAGTATTTTAACTTTGTCCTCTTTTGCCTTGCTTTTTCCCCCAACTTCACTCTTCCATCTTAAGCTTGTTACCAAAGCTTCTGATTAAGCACAGGAACAGGGTACTGTACACAAGGAGTGACACTAGCTAAGAATCACTGTGCCTCAACACAGAAGAAAGGATCTTTTCTTTCATTAATTAGGTATCCAAGTGATCCCCACAGAAGAACACTCTTATTGTCTAAATAATGATTAAAACGAGTGTCATTTAACCCCGTCTCTCCACCTACCCACAATTTACAGTTATATTGTGTGATTAATTGCTTTTTCCACAATTCATATTATGATGCTCATGCAAAATCTATTTGCAGGCCTCTCACCAGAGCCTCCCTAAAGCAAACACTTCAGAAGTACTTTCACCATGTAACTAAGAATCTGAATTTTGTTGGATTTTTTAACATGTGGGTATGACTGTTTTCTCTTTCCCTCAGTTAAGGGAGAAGAAAACAAGTCTTTCTTCAGATTTCTTATTTATTGAGTATCCAGGTAACAAACTACTTAAAATCAAGCAAACAAAGCTTGATAATTGGCCCCCACCCTCATCTGAGCTGCAGAAGGATGTAACCATGGCAACGTGTCGTTTAAAGCAGACCATTTCGTGTACCTTTCAGGATTTAAGCTTGTGAAAGTCTATCCATTCCTAAGTAGAATTATCACTTCAGGAGCAGTTTGTTCTTTATTTTAAACAATGGTTAAAGCTGGGGGCAGAAATAGTCCTGACAACATGTTCTGGGGTGGAGGGAAGAAGAAAATGTTGAAGGTGATATGGATGCATACACAAAAAGTAAAACAAAACAAAAAAACCCTGAAGTTCCTCTCTGCCAAGGAACAAACAGGAACAGACACTGCAAAAGAAAGTAATTAAGGGAGAGTTAAGCCCAGCAGGTTGTCAAAAACTCACCTGCAAATGCGTTTTCTCTTGACTTAAGAAGCCTGGAACAAAGATAGTCGTATCTCAGCCCTACAGTGTCAGTCCAGTGTCACTTTCCTTGCTGTAGGTAATTCTCATTGTAAATTTATGCATATATATCATTAAAGAAATATGTCTCTGGAAAGAAATTTATGGCAAAAGACCCCAAAACAACAGACCCACATTTGTAACATGGTAACCCCTTTTTAATAATGGGGATTCAGAATCTAATGAAAGTAAGTAAATTTAGTACTTTTTCCCATTACATGAGGTTTTCTAGGTTTCTTCTATCTGTGTAATCCAACCATCCTTGCGTATTTACAGCTAATATCTCTGTAACATTACTGTGTTCATAGAGTCCTGCATATAATTTTGCTTTCTCCTTGCATTCCAGTAATTAAATTTTATTTTTTAATGTAATTAAGTGTTGGTCTTGAAATCTGTTCTGCTAATGTTGGTTTTTTGTTTTCCTTTTGAAACAGAAACTACAAACATTACAGATTGTAGCTGTCTCTTTACAGGAGACAAGTCGCATTGTTTAACCAGAGCTTGATTAATCAAATTAACTGACATGAGAATAAGTGGTTGCTCTTAAGAGGTAATGTGCTAGAGGTAATTGCACAAGGCAATGCTCAGAAATATCTTGACATGTAAATCTGAGGGAGGGATATGTATTCAGATTTCAAAGGAATTAGATTTGAATCAGAATAAAAATATTCTGAGTCAGAATGAAATATATTCCTGCATTCTCACATATTATCCTATTAGCTGCTGCAGCACATGAACAGGACAACATTAATGGAGGCAGCTTTGTTATTGACTGGGGTATGTGACATGGAAAACTACATTCCAGACTGTGTAATGCCATAAAATGTAAAGTACACAGGACAACTTTCTTCTAACTGTGCAGTAAACAGACCTAGTCCTGTTCACTGGTAGTACACACTGCTTCCCCTAGTTTGCAAATTCCATGTCTCCTTTTCTTTCTATTTTTTTATCTTTTTTTTTTTTTGCAGTTGAGGGTACGGGAGGTGTCCTATGCATCTTTCTAAAAAACAGCAGTTTAAAGTCAAAAAGAAATTGATGGAAAGATAATTACAATATTTAAAGGTGACCAATAGTCAAGCCTGAGTTTTGAATGGCTAAGATCAGGTTTTAGACCTGCAGGAGTAAGTACTCTTGATATCGGTTCTCTAACTTCAAGGTGCAACCTAAAATAGACCATCCGGTTAGATTATAATTACTGTGCTCCTACCAATCTCACTGCCATCATGATTGCTGCTACTGTTACTACTATTGCTAATACTAATTTTTTTTTCAATGAATAAGTAGGATTTTATTAATCAGCAGATAAATATTTCTTGCTATTTAATTTTATCCTCAGAGAATTTTGCATCTTGCACACTTTGATAGAAATATAAGCTCATTAGCAGAATATTTTTTAACCAGACCATTATGACTTCATTTTGAATCAAAGCTCATTAAAACAATTATAATCAAATGTTTCATTTTCTTTTTCCCTTGTGAGGAACAGCTGAAAAGGTTATGTTTGTTTTTCTTTATCTGAATATCTAGGGCTATATAAACAGACTATACGGACTTGGTTTTGCTCCTTTTTCTTTCTGTTTAAGGGTTTGTTCAGCAGAGCATGGGTGCTGTAGCTGGGATCCAAGAAGACCTGCAGCATGAGTGTGGCCTGGCAACCCAGACCACAATCAGAGATAATTTTTGGCTTTGTGTCCAAGAATGCTGCTTCACTACCAAAGGTCCAAACAGGGGCCATCTCTTGATGCCGCATCATTGACAACCACTTGAGACTAGACACATCAAGGATGGGTTTGCTTTCCCTTGCCTTGCTCCACTTGCAGGAACCTATGCACTGTGAGCAGGAGGATGGAGTAAGATGGTGGAATGGGTGAGATGAAGAGCCTCACTCCTATCTTCGATTAAGTAGTTCATCATTCAAGACAAGAACAACCAGTTAAGAGAAAATGTATTCCCAAAGTCTATGTAACAATAAATTTAGAACTAATAAACCTTACTCTCACAGAGCATTACCTTCATATGGAAACTGGTCATTTTTTTCTTTTGAAATAGCTAACAAGTATACATCATCTGCAAACCAGAAGATCAGCACTTAGCTATAGTCCGGAACCACTTACTTCACATTAAACATTAATCTTCTTTCAGCAATGAGATTAGAACCTGAAAGCTGAAGAAGGGCTACCAGCTGAAAGCTCCGAGTTTGTTCAGACTTCCCTGTTTCTGTTGAAAATATGACTTTCTACTATCCTAATATAGCATAATTTCTGTACCAGCTCAGTGTAATTACAGTTTCCATGCAACAAAAAACAGGTAATACAAGGCAAATGATGTGCAAAGCTCTATAATGACAAGAAATCAGTAACAAAAGTATAAAATGAATTTTTTTTTTTAAAGCCAACTTTAATGTACAGCTTTCCTACTCTTTGACCTAGAAGTCTATGTCTAATTTTAAGGGAAGAGATAATACAACATATATGTGGCTGTATCTTAAAGTAAATAATATTTGAGCACTTTATAGAAGCAAACTTCTTTGAGAAGATGTATTTCTGGTAATCATATTAGCCAATGGTTAGGGTGATCTCTTGGACTTATGGGTTAAAGCCAACAGTTTCTGGAGTGTAAGGAGAGACTATTACCCATCTCTTCTATCTCAGCACAAGACAAAGAGGCGACAATCTCAAGGCTTTTTCAGCACCATGAAGGCCTGAGTTGTTCAGCCCACTCTCCCAGACCTATTAATTGTCCTTTTCTTTTTTCCAATTTTTGGGTCGTTTCCTAGGTTGTGAGGTTTTTCATGACATCACAGCAATAAATAGGAATGGCTTTCACAAAATCTTCTGGACTAGTATATTAGAGAATCGTTTAGTCTAAGTATGAATATGCATATACACGATTCCCTGTTTTAGCTTAACTTTTAAATGCTCTGTAATCACATTGCTAGCTCAAGCAGGAAGATCACTGTCATTTTTATTTTTCCTTATGTCTTTTTCTTCTTTTTCTTTATTTTTTTTTTTATTTTTCATCTCTTTTCTTTTTTGGTTTGTCTTTTTCTTCTTCCTTCCTCTTCCAGGCTCTAACAAGACCAAAAAATTTCCAAGCCACAGATAAAGAATTGATTTGCACGTGAATGTGCACAGAAATCTCCTTGCACAGTAATGGGCATGAGAGCTCTGCTCTTTCTGGGGTGCAACATACCTGTCTGTTTTTCTATAGACAGATCTTCCATTGATGACAGGTGCGACTCAGGTGGGCAACCAATGATACTTTAAAGGACAGGACATAAGAATTAGATAATGCATCACGTCTAAGAGTCCAGCTAATTCTTTACAATAAACCAGAATAACAGTAAAATGAACAGAGGAGATAGTTGTAGTTACAGTTCATTTCTAAGACTGTTTACAAATGCAGACCTCTAAACCAATGGACATTAGATTTATTTCAGATTTATATCAGCTTAACATTTGGGATAGAATTGTCACCGGTGTTGTCAATAATCCCTAGTCGATTGCCAGGCATGAGGTACAGAAGAACAGGAGGGTGAGGTACAGAAGGAACCAAAGAAAGAAACTTCTTGCTGTCTGAGTACTCCTGCCTAGACCAGACTTTACTTCAGCCCTTCCTAATTAAATTTTTTTTCCAAGAGACAACAAGATATGGACATTGCATTGTGTGATGGAGTATGTGATTTTTTTTTTTTAACTCTTATTTAGGAAGGCCAAGCATGACCCTTGTGTCAAATCTGGTCTTCATCTGGGGTATTTTGCAGTAGTCAAAAGAAATGCTTCTCTCAGGACAGTGCTACTCTGTCCATACTTCTCCAGCTCCCACACCACGGCTGTAGTCCTTGCACCATACTCAACTGCTGCCAAGTGTATTTAAGTCCCTCTAGCCTACATAAAGACAATATTTTCCTCATCACAATCATATTTGCCTGGAGCATCCAATTTTTCTTTGAGCAAGAGAATTTATTTCAAAATTTTTGTTGTGGTTGTTAACTACTTGTTTTAAGGACAGCAGCAGACTAAAAGGCGGTGACCTACTCATGCATGCTGAGATCATTTAAAGTTGTACAATGCAGCCAGTATGGCCAAACCCAGACATTCCAAAGTCATGAATCAGGCCCCATAAATTATGTCATAGCCTCAAAATAATGATCTTTAAAAAAAAATAAATAAAATTGAGTGCTGGTTTCTCTCCACTGTCTTCTGGCTTTGTCATCTTTTAAGGTAAACATCAGATGAAATTTTCAAATTCTTCTCATCTAACATGAGTACTATGTATTTTTTTGTTTTCAAGGAAAACTGATGTTAAAATACTAAATAATGTGCAGAACTTTAGTTTTCAAGAAAAACATCAAATATGACCACTCTTGTGAGAATATCACAAGAGCTAGAAACAAAGGAATAGTGTCTATACATTGCAATAGTCTTTTCAAGGCACTTTTATAAGATTTATACAATTTATATCCTAGCTGTGTTTTAATTAAAACCAGTTATTTCTTTTGTTTGAAATAGCTGAAACAATTCAGCACTTAAAAAGAAAGAAAAGAAAGAAGATAGAAGAAAGAAGCTATCTGGATGGGTTGATAATAGAGGGTGTAAATCCAGTCATAATCAAGATTTATTTGTACAAATCATTTCAGTGGGAAAATAGAGCCTCCAAAGTGTGCATTCAATTAAGTGTCATACCAAACCTTTGTTATCTTTCTGTTAGACCTGGTTAGTGTCTATGTACATTGTAAGTCAAACATAACAATATCATAATCATAAATAATTCCTATTTATCATGAAAAGCTGACTCCAGTGTCAATCGTTGAGGGTCTGCATTTCTGTTGGTACTTGTAAATGCCTGAAGGCAAAAGCAACTTTATTATTACAGATTAAATCACACTCAAATATTAACTTATGAACCTTCTTCAGACTTCAAAGGTTGGACAGCGTTTTTTGCCTCTTATCTGAATTCCTTAATAATGCATTAGAAGACCAAAATTTCAGAAGAATTTGTTTGAGATTTCGTCTTTGGCTTCACTGTAGCTCCCAATGAGCAATGCATCATCCAAACACATTATAGAAATTAGAGTCTGTATTCCATTATGCATTCAGACATTTATAGCAGAATGATAAACCTGTCTGTACCTCAGGGAGTTAGCTTTATAAATCAAGGCTTTCTGTAAAAAGATTACATTCCTATTTGAAATTATTTGGGTTCTGAATCTTCTTTCCCTATCATGTTATAGTATACATCAGAAAAAGAAAGGAGAATGGAATTAAAGTGGAGAAAACTTAAGTTTTATTAGAAGCAAAATGTGTTACTATTTTATTTTGATTTTCTGAAAGAAAGCTGAGATTCTGAAGTTTTAGGATTGAATACTTCACTATTATGGAGCTTATACATAAAAAAACAACCCTCATGTCTTAATCTATTTTTGAAATTATCTGCTTTTGTAGTACCAGAAAACCTCTGAAGTCTTTCATGGATTTATCATCACTGAACTCCTCTGAGGGAGGAAAATACTGTTATCACTATTTTAGAGATCAGATGTTAAAGCACAACTCCTCAGGTCTTGCAGATGTGCTCTGACAGAGCCAGAGATTGAGCCAGTGTCTCCCAACCCAAATGTCACACAGGAGATGGAGAAATGAGAAATTTGGTCACAGAATCACAGAATCCCGGAATATTCTGAGTTGGAAGGAACCCACAAAGTTCATTGAGTTCAACTCTGAAGTGAATGATCCACAGGAGAGCATCCCTTTTCCACAAGCAGGACACAGTGGGTCAGGACACACTCTCATTAGCAATAGGAAGGGATTGATGGGACATTTTGTGGTATGAATGTCCTGGACACACGACAGCACAGTGCTCTAGGTGCCATGTCATCTGTCCCACAGGTAAGATTCTTCTGCTGAGCTCAGAATTTCACTGCCTTAGTAAATGAAATGAAAAATTATTCTGCTAACATGTGTGAGGAGCAGAAATTTGAGTTCCACAGGGGACATTCACTTATGACCATCCCCATGTCTTCTTCCACCACACACCAAACATCCTCCTCAAGCCTCAATGGGACCTTTCTGAGATGTCTGTCTTGTAAATTATGGTCAATATAACAATGATGGCCACACAAAACCAGGTGAATAGATGTGTAACAAGGTATTATTTTTCTTGAAAATAAAGGGTTTTCTCTATGATGTCAAATGAGCATAACATCCTCTAAAAAAATTTGATACACCTTAAGTTAAGAAACCAGTATACATGGCAGAGCTTATTACGATGAGGCTTGGAATAGGAAATGTTAAAAATAAAAGTAATTAGGGAATATAAGAAATTGGGTGGAGAATGTGAAATAATCTATGGTTTTCTGCTTACATATTGTAGTACTTGACTTCATTTCATTTATGTCTGTAAATTCAATAACTCTGACTGTTGCTCAGCAGACATGCCTTTCCCCTGACAATCTGCCACAAAATACTTTGTTAATTGTATCCTGTGCATATTCAGTACCCGGAAGGAAAGAGACTTCAGGATGGAGATGCATAAAAATAGTAATTTTGGAGGTAGGTGAATGTCAAAAGTCACCTCCCATAGTCATTAACACTGAAATGTACATGTGAACTGCAAATTTTGTTAATTTTGTTATTTAAAATTTCTCAGTGGAATTTCAGACCACAGAATAAAAAAACACTGAGCTAAACTGACAAAGCCTTGTTCTTGTAGGTCAAATCACTTAGTCCAGTAAACGGCCTGAAATCCTATTAATGCAGTAGTTAGGTGTTTGGGGTCTTTAATTTATACCACAAGTAATACCCACAGTGATTTCAGTTTCTACACATTTACTTCTTTTAAGCCACAATGACTTATCATCTATGCATTAACTGTATTTTATTCACTGATTGAAACAGAGCTCTTTAGGGCTAAAATGCCTCTTGGGAGCTACAGTTTACATCCACCCTGAAGTAATTGAAGGGCTTCATGGCTCTGAAAACCACCAAAGGACACCACCAAATGTGTTCATATGACACAAGAACCTCACCTGAAAAATTTTTTCACATATGTGTAAATACAACCATGCATCCTATATTTTTTCCCAAGAAATAAAATCTTTTTCCATAGTTACACTGTAAAAAAAAATTCACATTTTGATTTTTCTATCTAGAATCAAAGGTTTCATGCGCCACCCTTAATCTTCTTAAAACTTGAAACACTTGTTTATTGTATGACACATAGATATTCCATGTTAAGTGTAAGCTATGTTCCACTCTACCATTAAAAACCTACTCAAAAGCAAAGTCTGATAAGTTAATTTGATCAAGAAAATTTATCATACACTGCTCACTTAATCTGGGATTTAGAATCAGGAAGCCATGGAAATAAAATCTGCAAGAGGAATATGATTTTACAACCAGTAATCCTTACTCTTTCCTAGTTTGTTGCAATTAGAGATGTAGCCCAATAGATAAGGACTCAGAAACATATAGAGTATTGATTCCCTTTTGTGCTAGTTTTTTATTTTTACATTATGAAATACTCCCAAGAGCTACAAGCGAAGTCTGAGGAGGCCAGACATAGATGCTGTACCAGCACTACAGAACAAAGTAATTGAGTGTATGCAATCTTCAAACCATAACCATTAATCTTTCGGTGCAGTGCATCTCTGAGTGTAGACTCATAAAGCATATAATAAAACACAGATGCGCCTCAACTATTGGAGTCAAGTCCTGCCTTTTCTCATCCATTTGACTTATAACAGCAGAGTAAGAGCATGGAAATGAGCACAGGGAAAAGTTTAAGGATGTTCTCTAAGACATTAAATTCTGTTAAGGGCTAATTTTTAGTTTTGCAGGTTGACTATAAAACCACCTATTCTACAGCGATGCTCTATTTTAGTTTATTGACATTTTCCACTGTCAAGCTGTCAGTTTCACTGTTTAAAATCTTTAAAAATTTAATCATCTGAGTGAAACCTTTCTAAACCTTCTGTTGGAATTTGGGAGTATTTCAGAATATTTCAGAATATTTCCGAATATTTCAGAATATTTCGTTAGCCATGTCTGAGACTGGGCTAATGAAAAAATTGCCTTATTTTGTTTCATTTTCTAAGAAAGAAATCACCACAGCATTTTCTCTGAACAGTTTAAATTTGTCAGCTTCTAAGGAACATAATTGCAATTTGACAAAGGTTGGCATTTGAATCACATGTATGACTTTGACTGTTTCTGGGAAATTGTACCCAAATTTATATAAAATCACAAGCCTATTTTACAGCTCAAGGGACCAGAAGGGGAACATAAAGGAATTCTGTGAAAGCTCTTTGTACTGCTGTGTAAAACCAAAGGAACTAAAACAACAGAAAACATCATATCTGCTTGGGCATCTCTTTTTTTATGTGTGTTTATGTGGGATTATTAGTTACAGCTTTTTATCCCTCTTTTTCATGAAGCAGTGATGAGATCCACACAAGAAAATGTTAAGAAATAAATCATAGTGGTTTTAGAGCAAAGCTTTAAACAAAACAAAGGCTAACACATGGAAGAAAGAAAACAAAATATCAGATACTAATCATTAATCAGCAACAATTCCAGTCACTAAATGGCATAGTCATCTTTGAAAAAACTAGGATGTGATCATAAAATTTAAAACCAAATAATAAAGCTTGGGCACCTTTTTTATGCTATTTCCTCATCTTCAAGTGCCTAACATTATGATCTTATTAACGTATTCTTGATGACAATTGTATTTTACTCATGGTGAGAGGTGGTAAGAAAAGCTGGATTTCTGGGAAGATTATGAATTTTATCAGACAAGGTTCAGGTAGCCATGCCTACAATCTGTTCCTCTGATGCTCCTTGAGAGGGTATGCATATGATATGTGTATGTGTGTGCATGTTTGTGTCTGCATATCTCATATATAAGTAATATAAGAAAGACATGGTTCATGTGTGAGAGAAAAATCCCATTGAACTATAATAGTCCCAGATGTTTGGGGTTTTGTCAGTACAGTGTATATGCAGAGAGTAGCTTCCCCTTAAAAAGCTTGCAAACCTCCTAGACTGTTCACTGTATTCATCAATCCAGAGCCACCAGAAAACAGCCAGAGCAATAATATATATATAACCAGGCCTTGAATGTTTGTATATTTTTAGCAAACATAGTTATTTGGTACCCAGCTGTGCCCCTATGCTATTTTTCATATTGGTTTTGTTGCTTAAAGATCAAAAAGCACGGGAAAATACTGCATATTGCAAAGAAATGAGGAGGCACAACTTAGATAATTTAAAAATCTCTCTGGCACCTCTCCAAAAAATAAAATACAACTGTAAAGGTGTTCTTGAATATTACATTATGTACCTTGTGCAGGGCCAGAATATCTGCACTGTTTGGTTTATGTTACTCAAACTTCCAAATAGTGAAATTCTCTTAGTATTGGCTTCCAAAACCTCACTATCTTTTGTACCATCAGCTACATGAGCCTCAAAGAAGCAATTTTAAACATTCAAATATGGCTAATGTAATCATTTAATTTTAAAAGGCCTTTTGTATCGTGTCTGAATGTGAATATATTTTTCTTCTAGTCTCCTTTCCTTGACAATAATTCAAACTGTGTCACAGAGTGTTGAGAACTTTGTCTCAGTGAGATGTTATTACTGATTTCTCTGTTTATTCTGTAGGATCTTAAATCACATGAAAGCATCTCACAAAGGGAAAAAAAACCATTTTATATAGCTGGAAGGTGATTGAGATGTGTAAAGGTAATATCAGGGAGAACTCTTCATTTGAGCACAAATGGCAGGAGTGAGAAAGTTGCTCTACATAGTGGCTGCCCAAAACTTGGGAGGCCTGTCCAGGGTATTGTGTTATGGGAGGGTGAAGTCATATGGGTTCAAGAGTTCAATAGAGATTGACAGCAAACACAATAGACTGGAGCATAGCTAGTTGTGAGAGGAAAGCAAGCCAGGGAAAGATATAAGAAACAGTTATGCATTTGGCCAAGGGAAGAGGTCACCTTTACATAATATCCTGTGAAGGTAAACTCAGATTTATGAGCAAGGAATTTCCATTTTTTTTTTTTTTCTACTACACGCCAAAGAGATTTTTAGACCAAGAAATAACTCCTTTCTCTTTCTTAATTTGAGTGGAGGTTTTTGTTGTTTGAGTTGGGTTGAGTTTCCTTGTTGTGGAAACTATATTTCAAGTCTCAAAATCTTACCCCTTTGAACCAAAATCCCCAACATTATTATGTTTGAGTTCTGGAATTATCATAAGAGATACACAACATAAATCTGTAATGGTCAAATCCAATCTCTTGTATTCTCTGAGTCTTATCTTGTATGCAAATAGAACCAGCCCAAGTGAGTCTTTATGCAGCAAAAAATCCAATTACTTCTCTGTGTGCTCCACCTGAAGAAAGGTTTCTTGATGTGGACATGAAGAGTGCTTTTACTTTGTATTCAACTTCATTAGGCTGCAAATAAAACATTTAGGCATGTGTTGATATACTTCTCTAGAAAATACAAATGCCAAAAGTATTATAAATTATTGCATGCCGATAGTGGCAAAGTGTATGTAGATCTAGATTTTTCACCAAATGAAGTCTCAGAGTAAAAGTGCTGCCTAAAGATGCACATGAATTTCATTTTGTTAGCAAAGGGACCTGAAAGCACACACATCTAAAGGCAAGGTCTGGACCACAGTTGCATCATAGGAGAAGTTCTGACACTGAAAATGGGTTTATTTAAGTTCACAAAAACACTGAGCAAGATATCAAAGTACAGTGCGAGCACACAGGGAGGGAGATGCATGAAATAGGTTGTGGAGTGAGCACTAGGGAAGAAAGATGCAAAGTGACACACTAGAAAAGCAAACATCTGGCATACATGCAAACAAAGGTTGTCTGGATAAAGTGAAAAAGCAGTCACTCAAAAGGAGGCTCAAAAGGCATTTGAAATTAAAATGAGAGGGCAGTAGCTGAAATACTAAAGAGTAAAGGAAATTTTAAAGATAAATTCAAGGTGTGTCAAAATAAGCACCAAAAGAGCAGAGTTGCCTAGTCTTTAATTTATCTACATAGAGAAGAGAAACAAATGGAAATTTTGTTTAGATCACACTGTTTCTAGATACTTCCATGTACAATATAGACTCAGAGGGAGTTTTATTTCTTTATGCATCTATCACTTTCTAATACAGATATTGAACTAGAGAAAGGAAGAAAAAAAAGACAACAAACTGATATTTACTTTCAATTCCAGGAATAGAAATTGTCTTACTTGAAATGTGGAAAGTTATTTAGAAAATGTTTGTTTGTAGGTATGCGTGTCATAAATACTGCTGGATAAGTACATGTACATATGAATAGACAGATATCTGTATATTTACAGTGACAGCAGAGGAGAATTTTAAATTTAAACAATATATGTAACAATACATAGCTGTTCTGAAATACCAATATTAGTACTGCAAAGTCTTTTATCTCCTGTAGAAGAATCCAGTGCAGCACAGCTGTGAAGTACTCATTATTGCTGTGAGAGTTCATGCATAAATTAATTTATTTTCGTTTCCTGTTCCTAAACTTCCTTTCCAAGGAATTAGTGCCCACACTCAAAAACAAACCTTTACTCCTGTTCTCAGGGCTCTACCGGGGAAAACTGCTCTCCTCCGTGGACCAAGAAGTTCTGGACCTACTGCTGCAGGACCTGCAGCCCATCCAGCAGGGCTGGCCCAACCATAGGTTACAACCTGCCTTGAAGGTGAGGTAACAGAGGTTATTTTTAATAGATCCCTTGGGACAGATTAGAGTGAAATGACACTGAATGACCAGTGTTTACGTATACATATATGTAAGGTGTATTTTAGAACAATTTGCTTGCAATGAAAGCAGGTATGTAACTATTTTGGTTATTTTTATTATCTATAGTAATATAACAATATAAAAGTATGAAAATAGTACTCAAGAGAATATATTGGGAGAAGACAGAAAAAGAAAGAAAGGATATGAGAAGAGTAGATAGTGGAGAGGAAATATATCACCACCTGTAGATTTGGTGACAAGACTTGATTGTTGCAGTTTCAGTGTCCATTTGTAGAGGTGATGGTCACAATCTTGATCCGTCGGGGGTTGGGAAAAGCCCATGAAACACAAAGTTCAATTGGTTAATATACATTTAGATTTAGGTGGAATGCCCACGTACCTTCCCTGGGAGGGAGGAAGGAGTATTACACTGTCTGTTTCAACACTCTGGTTCTGTTGTAACATCGTGAATCTTGTGCAGTCCTCTGGTGGAAGGCCTCAGGAATGAAGTCTGGGGGCACTTTGGGGGTCTTTGATGGTTTATGAGCCTTTCTAAGAGATGACAGCTGCCTCTCTCATCAGCGTAGTTGAGCCAGTTATGGCCCATCAGAAGGGATGAATTACCCTCAGGCCGTCATGTGAATGTGACCTTCTCCCTCTCCGGGGAGGAGAGGGGGGGAGTTTTACAACTGAGTTGTGTAAGGGAGGACATTGGCATGATAAAAAGCACTATCCCACCTCAGCAGGGTCTGCTTCTTATAAACCTCCTCCCTTATCTTGTTCAAAATACAGAGCCTCCTAGTGCTCACCCTCTCTGTCTTTTGCAGATCAAAGGTTTCACCATCACATACAAAAAAACCTCTTCCCCTCCTTTTCAGTTTGGGGGGTGCAAACCTGGCCCCGGAAAAGCACACTCTGCTTTTGCAAATGGCCAACTATTTGAGTCATCACCAATTAACATTTCAGTCTCTCACACCATCCCAAAAAGTATGAAGCATTAAATCAGCTAGCAAGCCATATTTATGGTTTTAAGGATAAGCAGATGGAAGGCCGAGGGCTTTGTAAAGGTTTCACCTTCACCCATAGCCCTTCACCTGCCTCACTCCTCCATATCCCATTTGCTCCCACTCTCCAGCCCATGAATCCTACCTCTTCTCTACAGAAAAAAAAAACTAAGAGAAAAAGTACTCTAATGACAAAAGTGAAAAAGTCTCAAACTAAAAGGAATCAATTTTTTTTCTCAATGAGATATTTGTTTTCACATGAACATTCCTTTTCAGCTAAACAGGCAAAACCATGGCCTTCTTTTCAAATAAACTCTATTTTCAGACAAAGCTTGAAAATAGAAAAATGTTTTCTACAAACATTTCTATAGAGAAATGGCTTTCTGATCTCTACTAATGTCAGTTTCAGTGGGTTTATCCCCTAATTCCTTTTTGGGCAACACAACTCCTTGACTTTACTGATGAGTAAAGTCTCAAGATCTGGCATGAAAAGTTTCATTACAGCCCTGCTATAAGGCACATACATAGCTTCTTTGATTCATTAACACACAAAAACACTCCCCCTTCCCCAACATCTACATTTATAGACTGAAAAACAATAATCCGTTTTAATATAATCTCACATACTGAAGAGAAGAAATATCCTTTTTCCATCTGTCAATTAAAATATTCGCCTGAAGTGAACAGTAACCTTTTACGTAATTCTCCTTAATCTCATCGCTCAAAGCCAAATATGTTTGCTTGCCTATCATAAAAAAACAACCTACTAGGTACAGCATGCATAAAATTTTAAGAACCATTATTTAGTACAGAAGGTTTCCATTAACACTACCCTTACCATATATTTGTTTTAGAGTTGCCTATGTCTTCTTTGTAAGGATCAATTGGTTTATTGTTTTAAGACTTTTATCTCTTTATCTGTTATTTGCTAATACAGTATTTCACTTAATGTGTCACATTTTCTCAAGCTGCCTTACAATAAAAGTCTTAATAATTTCAGACATTTTAGCAGGAAATGATTTATGCATGTATGTATGTTAGCAATTAAGGATACTTTTAATATTAACCTAATCAAGCTCCAGTTTGTGGTTAAGTAATCACCACTTTCGCTTTGGTTAGATCCTGTCTTTTATATTTCTTTTAACATGTATACATACATACATACATACATAAAATAAAGTATAATAAAGGGCAGAAAATGTTTTCTTTGGTTATATTTTCTCCTTGTTTTTCTAAATGTATTTCCAAACAAAAAGAAACTGCATTCATAACCTATCTGCACCTGAGAATAAAGAAGCGTGCTGTTGCTGTCTCAAGCCTCCTTTCCACTAACAGCACTTTGTTCCAGATGTTAGATGGAATAATGGGGTTTAAGTGGCTGATGACTATGCACTAGTTTCTGAAGCAGCAAAAGAAATCCCTGAAATCTAGCTCAACCAGGAAAATAGTAGGTAGCATCCTACCTCCCCAGCAGCAAGGACTTGAACTGAAACATCTCAAGAATACTGAAAATGCCCCTCCAGTGATTGAGGCCCACTTAGATATTTTCAAAACCCTGCTGGTGCACACACTGGTGGAGGGAGGTTTCCCATTGACCACTGGTGGGCCCACTGCTGAGTACTGAAGGAAGGGAAGTAGGAAGTTCTGCAACATGAGGAATGCTCTTACTGATGAGTGAAAAATAATCTGCAAAAGTTACTGAGTTGGACAGTGTCATGGAGAACTTTCTGGTTTGCCTGGCAGATGGGTTATATCATAGAGATTGTTTTTCGGGGTCCTGGACCTGATTAGTGTATTTTACCTGGAAGATCAAGAGAAGATGAATGCTCTAATTCAAAAGTCCTGCAGGGAATTCTCAGTTTACTCACACGTTTGCATCACCGTGCTGCTTTTTCAAGATGATGGGAGCCCCCTTCAGTCACCAGATGCAGAGATTAGAATAGCCCTCAATGCCTTCTGCAGATCACCTCCCTGAAGGAAGGTTTATTGGGAAACACCTCAAAAATCAAAAATCTTCCTAAAGAAGGAAATGTGGCATTCCACACATTAAAAAAAAAAAAAAAAAAAGGCAATTTACTTCTTCTCTACAATGATTAGAGGGTAGAACAGGGAGTAGAGAAATATTTTCAAAGGAAAGCATTATTTCATATAGACAATCACCTTTGTTTAATGTAATTTAGAAATTCCTGATATTGGATAGATAAATTAGGAAGATAAATTGCTGGTGACAGAGACAGGATCAGAGAGATTCTAAGGACTGTGGAATGTATGCTTTATCTCCACAAACACAGATTTTAATACTCTGTGTTTTATTTCTGTACAAAATTAGGCTAGGTTACTTTTGCCTAGTAGAGATAATTATCTTTTAAAAAAGAGAAGAGTGCATAAATTCTGAGGGAAATGTAATATCTTTTGATATAGCTTTAGACCACCCACACAGCAAGCTAGGGAAACCAATAATCTTAAGCGAAAATAGGTATAAATTACTAAAGAAAGCTTTTGCCTTTTTATGTGTCTTGTATTGTGTAATAAAAACAACTGAGCCGGTTGTGAACTATTTAGAATTTTTGAGCCCACTCTTCTGTCCAGTCTATGATATAGTAATTATTTTCCCAAATATAAAATTAATTTTCAGTACAAATATACAATCCAGTGTATTCTGAAAACAGGCCTCCAATTTAGAAGGGAAAATATTGCCATCTATTTTTAGGGCTGTATATCTTTTACTACCTGATATCAAGTCAAAATCCACTTTTATGTAAAGGATTAATGAAAGAAAAGGATGCAAGTATTTACATGCTTCTTATTAGGACCTGCTTTTTTCTTTACCTAAAATTGAGAATTACTGTCCACCTTATCCTTATCCATACTTAGCACAGATTTTAGAGATTACTGCTGCAAGAAATATCTCACAGGATGTAATTTATGCTTAAGAGGTAAAAAGGGCATGCTCTGTGTAAAGTACCATCCACCCCCATTCATGTCCCCAGGAAAGGAACATAGAAACTTGGAAATTGAATTCAAGACCAGTTTCCCTCAGTCAAGAAGGGTTCTCAAACAAAGCCCCTGAAGGCACTGGGAAAAAGTTACCCCTAATTCAAATGAGACTTTGATTGTTTTCATAGATAGTAAGGTGAGAGCATTAACAAAAGAGAATTTATTTGTGAATCATAGAATCATAAAGTATGGAAAAGCAGTCTAAGATCCTCAAGTCCAAGCATTAACCTTACACTGCCAGGTTCACCACCAAACCATGTCCCTAAGCACTAGGTCTGCAGGTTTTCTGACCACCTCCAGGAATGAGGCAACTCCACCCCTGCCCTAGGCTGCCTGTTCCAATGCCTTACCAGCCTTTCACTGAAGAAATTTTCTTAATAATTTGAAGATGGTACATGGTGATTCTTAGGGCTACCCTGTGTAGGGCCAGAAGCTGGATTATGTGAGCCCCTTCAGACTCAGGATATTCCCTGATTCTATGACTTTTTCACAAACAGGCACAAAATCTGGTTGACAAATAATTGCATTTATCCAAAAAGCTCAAAATATGACATCCTTAATTAGAGTCAGAATCAGATGTAATACGTTTATCTGCTGGGAGTTCCACTGGCTTCAACAGAACCACTGGGGGAAGAAGCAGTCAGCAACTTCATGCATATACAGACTGAAAACCCTACAGTTTAATTTCTCTATATTAACTGCTTCCTCTCTATTGCCCTTTGGGGCAGGCAGCTCTTAGGGTTAAGGGAAGCAATGATCTCCTTTCCTTGACTCTGCTTTCTCCTGCTGTAAGTAGTACCAATAGTAACAAATATATTTCCAAGGTAAAATTCCAATCCTGTACCTGAAGTTATTCTGGAAAATGTTTTTGCTTGTCAGACCTGTGACTTTGCCTAAGGTAAAAGAGTCCTGTGCTCTCTGCACTTTCTCCAGTAACAGTGCTTTGATTCAGTGAGCAACCAGCTTGAGTTGAAAACAGTGATTAAGCTTGGCTTAAGTTGTGAGAATCATATCAAAACTCTTTCAATTCAGTCCAAACAGTGGAATAAAAACATGCCTTTTCCTTTAATAAAAAGATTATGAGCTTTTTAAATAGAACTTAAAACAAGTGGTCTGAATTAAATTTTAGTTGTGACCTCAGGTATTGATGTTTTACCTTGTAAATCCTGGGAGCGGCAAGCTATTTGGCTAAAAATTCAGTGAAAGCTTGAATAAACCAGATTCTCTAACTCATGTTTTTGCACAAGTTAAAAAAAAAAATTGGTTATGTGAAGTTAGGTAAAACTGTGAAACCAGGTAAAAGGGAGTAGCAAAGAGAGGTATGAGGAGAAACAGTTCTTTACCCTTCTCTTCAAAGTTACTTAGCACAAATGAGAGCATACTCATATATAAGGAAAAGAAATTGCATGCTAAAACAGCATGTCCATATGAGATAGGTTTGAGTTTCCCATAACTCTTGTAATGATGAAAGTGAAGGCATCAGGACACATCCCAAAACACTATCAGCATTGTGCAGGAGTGGGGTATCTTAACCTAACCTGGGTCCAAACACTTGGTCACGTGCTGGGAGCTCATTGTCTCTTCCTCACCTGCACAGAAGACAGCACAGGCTGCCTCTCCCCAGGTACCCATGCCTGAAATGAAAGGAAATTGCTTCACTTTGTTTTATTATTTGTTTATCTGAAGCCTGGATTCATGGTATTCACAGCAAAATTACTAAGTTGCAAGAAACTCACATTTTGATGGTACAGTTACTTTCTAACATATTTTAATTACATTAACATTGTTCTGACCCTAACAGTAGATGTAGAAACCCTTCCCAAACTAGCTCAGCTTAATTCACCTCTGTGGTCTAAAGGCATCTTTTTGCTGTTGAGACACAGAGTTTGTGCAGAGATGCACACAAACCAGCAAAACTTTTCCGTTTTAGATCTGAAGAGCTAAGTATTTCACTGAGGCTCCTGACATTGACATGATAATGGGCTGAAATGCTTTGCTGGTCTGAGGCTTCTAGGTATATACATATTTACTCTTCTTTTTAGGTATACACGTGTATTCTTCCCCTGCAGAGTA
Organism: Pseudorectes ferrugineus; assembly: GCA_008033365.1. Taxonomy (NCBI): domain Eukaryota; kingdom Metazoa; phylum Chordata; class Aves; order Passeriformes; genus Pseudorectes; species Pseudorectes ferrugineus. The sequence continues at coordinate 2,025 of QWTY01018397.1, read as the reverse complement.
AGGTTATACCACTACTAAGGCTGCTTTGTTACGTTTAAAACACTGGCAGAAGAAAGACATGAAAAAGTCTATTTTCTGTAAATTGCACCAGTTGTGTAGCTGCAGAGGAGCGTCATGGGATGGCAGTCTTTGAAGACGTGCTGCCTGTCAGTGCACACTTTTTCCCCTGGCATGCAGGGGCATCATGTGAAGAAACCAAATGAGGATCTCTTTCTGATGACATGTGTTCATGCACAGTTGGCCATGCGTAGAATCACAGAATCATAAACTCATAGAGTGGTTTAAGTTGGAAGGGACCTTAAAGATCATCCAGTTGCAAAACCCCTGCCATGGGTAAGGGAGTCTAACATAAATATTGGACCCAACAGCAGTAGCGTAAAGTGGTGACACTAGTGCCATAGACCATACACTGGGCAGGTTTGCTGGTACTATCAGGAGAAAAATCTTCCCCAACTATACCCTGCCTGAATTTGCACTTTTTGTTACCAAAATATAACACTATGTGCCCAAAAGTAATGCATGAGACTAAAAGCTGCTTCGAAGTCTGATCAAGTCCCAGGAAGAAGGTCTCTTTAATTTCAAGCTACAAGAAATTATGCTCATAAGAACTTTACTAAAACAGAACGATCTTAATTCTCTCAGGTCCGAAGGAATGAATCTGTGTGCAAAGTCATGTCTAATGGCAGAGCTTTTAGCATTTAAATCATCCTACCTCATTGCAGCATTTAAGGGTCTACATCCCAAAGGAGAGAAATCCCCAGGTGCAAAGAGTTGATCTACACAACTACAGCTCTTCAAAGTTTAAAAATGAGGAATTTGCATTTTTTCAATCAAACATCCATTTTTCTTTCCCCGGTCCAAGATGTGAGAACCTGGAGACTGTCATAAATATAAATCACCGTTTCCCAAATTTTACCTGCTGTTTTTTAAACAACAAAAGTAAAACCATTGTATTTGTGCATGTTCCCATAAGTTCATAGGGACCTAAAGCATTTCACCAGCACATTGCAGTTTTTACCTATTGTTTCACATTTTTAAAGTGGGACAATGCAGCACTGGAAATGGTGAGGGTTTAAGGTACAGATCTGTTTAAAAAAGATTTTAATATGGTAAAATCAATCTAAAATCTCTACTAGGCAGGGAAGTGGCAGGGGATAACATGAGCAAAGGGAATAAAAAGAGCTCTGAAGAGCCCATACCAGTTGCTAATACTTAATCTCTTTAAATAATGAATTAGCTGCTCATATCTAGTCGCTGCTAAGAGAAAGCACTTTCTTTGTGAAGTGAAGTAAAGCTTGAATATCCATGAATTATTCAATATAAAGTGTGCCAGTTAAAATGCCTTGATATTGGAAGTCAAGTGTAAGATTATCTTTTGTCTGTCAGAAAGCATCTCTCCCATGTTACTGAGACTTGAAGGGGGTGGAAAAAGGGGCCAACCAGGGCACAAACACTTCAAGAAAAATAAGGGAGGTATTGTAGTAACATGCAGAAGCATTTCCACTTATGTATGTGCTTCAGTCCTATGCAGGAAATGTTCTGCTAGACTTTATTCTGCTTAGGGTTTCTGTTCTCCTTTACCTCCATCACTGCTCTGCTGTCTGTGACTCTGAGAGAACCACTCATGATGCGGTAACAATGCTCCAAGGCTCCTTCCAGCAGAGACAGCATCAGTTATTGATCTGTCAGCCTTTGCTGACATGAAGAAATATATTTCTATACTCAGGTTTCTACCAGACCTTTCTACAGTATCACAATGTTTAATTTAGAAGAATGCACCTTGCAGGAAAGTCTGGCACAGAAAATTACTGTTTCTCAGGAAAGTTTAGGTCATCTAGCCTTGAGGTATGACATGGGCTTTCCAAAGGGAAAATTTGGTCTGCTATATTTTGGGGGGGTTGTGTTTCCTTCTAATACTGTCCACATTGTTGATGGCACCTCCACATATCTCAAACATTCATTTTATTTTATTTTCTACCCGTATTTTGAATAGATTCCATATATTTTCTCTTTTTCTTTTTTCTT
>QWTY01018395.1:0-11324 GCA_008033365.1 Pseudorectes ferrugineus | reverse complement strand
TTTCTTGTAGGTTCCCTTGAGGGACTGGAAGGAGTTTGTGTTGCTGAAATGCTTGGTTTAAGGGCGTAATTGCATAACAGTAATAACTGTTTGGGATAAGTTAGTCTTTGAGTATGCCTGGAGTAACACAAACCTTTCCTAAGGACAAACCAGCCCCTTCATACTACTCATTTGTTGACAAACCTGGAGAAACTTCCATATTACTATTGACAAACTGGCACACAAGTGAAAGGCTTGCTTCATTTCACACCATAATCTGTGTTATTGCCAAAGCTAAATAAGACTGCTAGAGTTCACTTCCAGCCTCGCAAGTGTTGCCAGGGATTAAACAATAAATAATTGGTTTTATATAAAAATGTTTGTATTAGTGTTTTGGTTTCGGTATAAAGTCAGTGTGTCTATGTTGGCAATTTAGGAGATTTGTAGCAAGCTGATTATAACATTCACTGTCTCCTAATAATCTTTCCATCACAATTTAACCTTTTCTGTAACTTGTTTAACCCTCTTCCAGCTCTGAGAAGCATCTTGACTGGATCAAGCAAGAGTGGAACTCCAGGAAGGACTGGTGGCCAGCCTTCCATTTTAGCCGTTACTTGGCAAAAAGGAATTGGCAGGAAAATAAAAGTCTTTCATATGAAAAAGCTCTGGTGGCTGGAATCCTACTGGGAAAGGGTATAAATGTTTTTTTTCTTTTCACTACATAGAACAGAAATGTCTAGTTCTAGCCCTAACGACATGGGATGCAGCTGATCTGCTGCCTGGAAGAAATGCAGTTTCTTTCTTCTAGAAAAGATTCTTGTCTTTGGAGCTGAATGTGAAAGATGTTTAAATTGGTTTGATATTTAACAGTGAGGCAACTGGTCTTATCCTGATTTAGAATTCAGTTTTATCTGACCTTGTTAAGCAGCCACGATACTGTTTGTCTTGTTTGACCTTCAAATCATAACTTCAAAAATGCACAACATCCTCCTGAGGGAATATTGTGAGCACTGCAGGGAGTTTGCTTGCTGGATGCCAGCCTAGGCAGTGTTTCAGCAAATACTGGGGGTCAGCTGGTCCCTAAGGACCATGGGGATGTTGTAAGGTAGGAAAGAGGAGGGAGGGTCTTGAATGAAAACCATCAGCAGTTTGGTAAGAAGGTGAAGATCACTACCTCTTTAGTAGCATTGTTTGAAATGCTGCCAAAACCAAGGAGAGGATCAGGCCAAGCGTCAGCTGCTAAATTGAGAATGGGAATTTGGCGTGGAGACAATGGCTTGTACACTGGTTTGGACTTTTGGTCGATAGGCAGCTTGTTCATTGTCAGCTTTTCCATAACTTCATCTTCTGCACTTCGTATAACAGTTTCTCATATTGGAAGCCGTTTGGATTTTTTTTCTTTTTTGCTTTCAGTAGTATCAGATACCTCCCAGCTTTTATTTCCAGATGGCTAATAAAATCATTCCAGTTCTAATTTTCTTGAATGAAATTTCAGTACTTACTGGTGTCAATGTGAGCCTCTATTTTCCTTATCCAGCATAAGGAATTAATGCATGATATCAATGCTCCTTTACACTCTTGAAATTTTACTTTCTGATCTATTTGCAGAGCAAAAATGAAAGAGAAAAAAATATTTTGCGAGATAACATGCATTTAGATACATGTAGAATGTTTGCTGGCCTAAATGAGGATAGATTATTTAATGCTGCAGTTATGTCTCTAACGTGCATTGGATTTTAATACCTTTAATAGCTGAAAAGTTTCATACATGTTTGCATATTATTTAAACAATGAAAGCATTTTCTATTTACTTGTATCTATAACTTAGTGTTGGGTTTTTTTCTTTCCTTAGATTGCAAATACTTTAAATATGTATCACATCAAGGCTGCAAAGCTCAGCTGAAAAGGTTTCGGATGCTGAAGAAGTTTGTGAACAGGCACAATCCTGTCTACCTGAGAATATCTGGTCCTCTAGATCCCTCTGTTTAGCCTTGATGAGAAGGTGTCTTTAAGGTTCTTGATGTACTTTTTCCTCTCTGTAAAACTGACTTCTGTGTTGGTGCTACTCCAAAACTTTGAGGCAGACCGTATTGACTCTGTACTAGACTTTTTTTTTATATATTTATGTAAAAATGCTTTGGTTTGTATTTATTTTATAATAAAATGAATATAAATCAACTGATAGTATTGAAGAATTTCTGTAATGTTACTCTCATATTTGTGTGAAATGCAAACTGTTGATTTCAAATACTTCTTGAAAGAGCAGAGGCACAGAAATACTGAAAACTTCTCTACCTGCTGGAAGAGACATTTTTTTGCAGTCATGCCCATGAGTTGAAATATGCAGTGTTGCTGTGTTTAGAAAGCAAACGTTGATGTGTTATCACAAACTAGAATTCCAGTTTGCTGAAAACAGCAACAAAATGGTTTCCAAATACTACTTCTGTTTTAATGCCAGATCTGTAGAATTCTGGAGGGTGAAGTGCTTGAACCTCCCTCTGGGATTGAAATAAAGATGTCTTTAGCAGCAGAGTAGCTTATGGATAAGTACAGCTGTACTTTTAAAAACACAGTGTTTGTCTGGGATTTTGGTCTGGGTTCATATGGGTCTGGTGAAAAATGCCTTAAGACAATGTGTCTTAAACATCAAGTGAGCTACCTGCTGTAACTGTGTTTTGTTAAGGGTAATTACTAATCATTCCCAACCCTTGTGCTCGTTTACTTCTGACTCCCTAAGAATGCTGCTGCCTCATTTTGTAATAGTCAGGGGGTTGTGTTGGAGATCTTCAACTGGGTTTGGACTATTTTAATTTAGATTGTGAAGTTTCAAAATGTTCTTCCCCAGCATCCGATAAGGTGTTCCCCACCCCTGGGAAGCAACCCCTCCTTAGGTGAGAGAGATGATCCAGACTGTTGCTCCCAGTGATTCATCTCACTGGTTTCATGCCTTCAATTGACTTAAGTACAGGGTTACCACAGAATATCACAGTCAACTTCAAATTGTGCTGATGCCTTAAACAATTTTTTTCCTTCGCTCTTTCAAAATTCTCATTTTAACCCTGAATGTACACCTGGATTTGTGGGTAATAGCAACATCTCTGTAAAACTTTCAATCCTGAAGTTACTTGTTTCTGTGGTTAATTGCTGCCTTAACTTGGTTGTATTTTATGACCCCCATTCAGTCTTTATGAACCCAGACCCAAGTTTGGTGCATTTTAAAAGCTGAGAAAAATGGTAGTTAGGAATAGAAAATTGTTCACTTGTGCCTTGTAAAAGAGGAGAGATTATCAAGTTCTGTGTAGAGGTATATCACATCTCATGTTTTTGTTATTCATATTTCTGGGTGAAGGATTTCTCAGCCAATTTAACCTAAGATGTAGGGATTAGATTTGTGAGTGCTTCTAGGGGCAGGAGAAATGTCCAGAGGGGAGGGTTCCGCCATGTGACGTGTGAAATACCAAAGAGGCAGCCTGGAGGGTGTCTCTGCTGCCAAGTAGTAAACTTCAGAGAGAAGGGAGGAGGGAATGTAAGCAAACCTCAGGGAATGCTGAGCTCTGGGGCTGGCAATTAATAAAACACAGAAGATGAATGAACCATGCAATGAAGAAGTCCAGGATTTCTATACATCTGACCTCAAGAAACCTACACTGAAGGAAGTGAATGCTTGGCCAGAGGCTGGAAAGAGCAGCAGCAGCTCTGGAGTTTCTTTTCCTTGCCCGCATGTATGTGTTTGCCTCTCCTTGTTGTGCCTCACAGGCAGTCTGCTGGGACATCCTCAGTGTCTGGATTATGGGCCGCCTTTCCAGCCCCCTTTGCCCTTGGAGTTCTGCTCTGCCTATGAAAACTTTGGCTGCTGTGACCAGGAGAAAGACAACAGCATTGCAGCAAAATACTGGGACATCATGGATTACATGGATCCCCAGGGGCATAAACTGTGTGGAACATACATCAAAGATATCCTGTGTCAGGTAGGGAAGAAAAATAATATCTGTATCCTACACTTTGGGCTGGTTTGGGAGTCAGTTGTGGTTCTGACAGCCTCTTTTAACCAGCTGTGCTGCTGTGAAGGGAGGTGTGGGAGCAGGGGAAGGGTGGGCTGGCAGGGGAATGGCACCTAATCCTCAGCAGGCATTTTGCAAAGTGCTTTGTGTAAGGTGCATCACTGGAATCTGGGAATATATGGTGACATTTGCTAGCAATAAGGGTTTATGAAAGCATTGCCCAGTGAGGAGGATGATTTTATCATAATGAAGGAGAGAATTACAGATCAGTATTTTCCCTCTCCTTGCAGCTGCAAGGTGCTGGACTGCAAGTTCTGCAGAATCAAATCATATGGGAATTACAGGCAAAAATTTTTGGATCTCTGGAATGCATGGAGGATATTTTTCGGTTGTGTTCCTGCTGAGGATGCTCCAAATGGTGTGCTTGTCAAAGTAGAACAGAATTTCACAGGCAGTGGTTTCACACAGCTGCTGCAAGGTCCCGAGGCTGCAGTCAATGTTTCCACGAGTGCTGTCTCCCCGCTGCCCACCTGGCTCGTGGAAAGTGTGCAGGGAGGAAGGACCAAAGGCACTTTTCTGCCTGAGCTCCCCTGCATCCCTGGAATCAGAGGGCAGGACCCACCTGCCTTTTTAGCAACTGTTAGTCACGCCAAGCTGCACTCACTGCATGCCAAAACACAAAGCACCCAAAGGACATTTAATCTTTCTAAAAACATACAAAACTCTTGTAGGTAATATTTCCTGAGCTCTAAAATGTTATCTGTGTACCAAAATGTTTCCACTCTTTTTGGATGCTGGCAAGATTTTGGCATCTCCTTGGGATGGGGAACACACCTTTTCAGCACCAGGGCTGAAAAAAGTAGCATCAGAGTTCTTTGTCATTTTACAGTTGGTAAACCAGCAAAAGATGTGTTACAGATCCTAGGAGAAACACTGGTGTTGATGTTGTGAAGGTTTTTCTACACAATTCAGGTAGAAAAGAAACATTATAAAGATTATTCTTGCTTCTTTGATTCCACATTTTGCAGGGCATAATGTAATTTTGCATTATTTCTGAGTGTATTTTGTAGAAAAAAACCCCAAACCACCCTTATTTTCTTACAGATTTTCAAAGTTTTAAGCTATTACTCTTTTCCTGGTTTTCAGAGTAAGATTGCTATTGAATCTTTGAGGAGGAGCTTGAGACTGTGATATGTGTTGCTCTTCCTGGTCAAGTTGGTAACAACCATGGAAATGAGATTGGGTTCTCTCCCAAATATAATTTGTCTGTTGAATTAGTGAAAAGAGCAAAGATCTACCAAATGGTTTTGCTTTAGTGAAGTCGCTTTGCTGGATCAAATTATTTCTGAACTCATATGGAAGGAATGGAATTCCATTCTGCCACTTCCACAGTATCCTCATAGTTTGGAACAAAACAAATTTTGTGGTGTACGTACTTACTGATACAGTAGCTGCTCTAATTTAGCAAAGACAGCATTATGTCACATTTTTGGGGGAGATCAGAGCAGCAGCCATGTGTGGTAACAAAGCAGGTCACTCAGTCAGGTGTTCCTTCAGTGCCAAAACCCAGTAAAAGCCAGACAACCTTCCCGGTGTGGTAATGAGGGGGGTGCTGAGTGTTACCCAGAGGAAGCTGGGTTTGGCAAGTGCAGAAGTTTCACTGGCCCTGCAGAGCCCAAGGAGGAGGCCATGGAGTTCACCTTACCTTGGCACTGCAGCTCTGTGTTTCTTAATGGTCAGGGGATTAAACAGGGGTGTGTTCTGGATCATGGATTTGCTGCTGTCACTCTAAACCAGATACATTTCTCTTAAAAACTAACAAGTTAGAAGAGGTATCTAAAGCAATCTGGCTCTGCTGGTAGAGCTCAGTCTGCATCTGGCAAGATCTGGGTCTACTTTAGCTCCCTACACTTGCTCTAATCACTTAGATGTTTAAAGTCTGACCCTCAGCTGAGTTGTTCTAGGATTTAGCTTAAAAACTGAGTATGAAACTCTGAAAAATGCTTGTAATATTCTTAAAGAGATGTAATGCAAGTTGCATTGCTAGAAAATCTCCCTGGATGCAAACCTTGCTATGTGTGCTAGAGCAGCTGTTTGGCTGGTGGCTGACAGGATGCTTCCCTATTCAGAAAACTGCTACAAGAGTGGCTTAAAAAAATCAAAAAGGCCAATTAAGCCTTGTTCAGGCTGATTGAAAGCCATAGGATGGGAGCCAGTGCAGGGAGAGCAACAGACTTTTAAAACCAGTTTTAACCTGAGGCCTGATTCGATTGCTGAATGCACACTCTTAAGAGAAACTATTGCAAAACAGAAGTATCAATGTGATCTTAGCAATTTCTGCTTTGTTGGTTTTATAAAGTGATGATATTAATTTTCCTGCATGCTTGAGTGAAGTGAAAGCAGACAACCAACAGTGACTGCAAGGCCACCTAATCCTGGGAGTTTTTGTAGACCCTGAGGAACGGCCTCCCTCTCATGTGTCTTGCTGGGTCCATGTGCTGCAGGTGTTGTTTTGCCAGGGAAACATTGTGTGGGAAGCCCCATGGCTGGGAAAGCATGGCAGCTGCTCAGGGATGCTGCTCCACTTTTAGGAGGATGGAGTGTAGGAGACGTTTTGCAGCCTGTTAGCAGAACAGAGCTGAGGAAGCTCAGAGGCACTGAGAATATGCCTTGTTTCAAAGGAAGTTGGTTTTCTCTTTTTCTTTCTCAGGTTGCTGGTCCAGGAGCTGGACTCTGTTCACACTTATTTGAGAGAAATTAAAATCTTTTTCAAAGGCGTTAATGAAGTAATCACTTCAGCAGAGGACTGAGAGAACAAAAAGCCAAGGACACTCACTTGAAGCTTTGACTTTTGGGGATGGCACTCAGGGCCTGGTGGTGCCCTTCCTCATTTTGAGAAGACCTTAAATGTGGGAAGAATGGTGTGGTTCTGCCAGCTGGGACTGGGGTCAGACTGCAAAGACAGGCCTGGGGGACTTGTCTCCTCTTTGCAAGGCTGGAGACTTTTGATTTGGAAAGAGGGAGAGGTTCCTTACAGATGTGATGTGGAAGCAACAGAAACCAGGTCATGCTGTGCTGCTTTCTGGTAACCAAATGGCAGCAATGAAAAGTGAGAAGCCTCCTACACCATCCAAAAGCTGCAAGGGCTTTACTCCTTACAAGTCATACCCGTTCTTAGTATGGCCAAAAGCCCCTGGGTGTTGCTGTGAGCAAAGAGAACAACTTGCTTGTGAAGTTTGGAATCAGGGTCTGTAGTCTTCACATTAAATATCCAGGGAAGGCTGCTACCTGCACCAAAAAAAAAAATTCAATCCTTGTAAAACTGCCCAGGTTTTTAAAATTAATTCTGTTTAATGAAGCGAGCTTGTTTAATGAGGCAGAAAACCTACTAATGTTTTAGTTCTTTCCTGGACTGTGTATGTACTTACCTTCCTCCATCTGTGCCCAATAAAAGACCTGAATAGACTGTTCTGGGCTGCTGGCATGAAAACCAGAAAAATAATATTTCTGTAGAATGTAGCCTCTTCTAAGTTCTGCAGCTTTGTGCTGATTAAAATAGAGGTGGGATTTTAATGAAAACATTTTACGGAAGTTCTGGCCCAGAATGTTCGCAAGATGAGGAGTTTAAATTTAGGTACAAATTCAAGCACAATGCTTGATTTTCAGAATTTACCCTACATTTTACATAGCTAAACACCTAAATGTATTTGAAGGAACATAATTTTAGATCTGTAACACTTGAAAGTGTTGCCCGCAGTATTTTTTTCCTGATGATCACAGAGTCAATGATATCTACAGGAATTGAATGAGATGGTATTTACTTATTTGAATCAGTATTAAATCTCACCTACAGTCTGCTTCAGTGATACTGTGCATGCATCAGATTAATTTAGCCTGTATATTTAATCAATGTACATCTTTAGCACCTACAGTTTCTTCTGGCAGTGTTTCACCTGCTTTTTTTAACCTGGCTCCTATTGCCTTCATCTGATACTCTCTCATTTTTCTTCTGGGGGACAGTAAGCCCTATCCATCTTCTCAATGTCACTTGTGATGTTTACAGAGCTCTGTCAGGCTGTTACCCTGCTCCACACCTCCTCCAAGACTGCTCAGTCCCACCTTACTGAGTGGAGAATCCACAGCCTCCATACTTGTACTTCTGTTGGGGAGAATTTAGGTGCAGCTGACTGTGCTTTGATAAAATAAACTACTACTGATCTCCAAGTCCATTTTGTCCATATTCTGAGTGACTTTCTACTGCTCCATTTCATAAGTGACTCTTTATGTTCTCTGCATTGCTAATTTTTCATTTTATTAACGAGTTTGCTCCCCTGAAGGTGTCTCAGCTTCTCCTGGATGAGTGTCCACAGCCACATCTTTAGTTTCCTTTACTTTCCAGGAATGTTCTCCATATGCTGCACATCTCTATGACGCAGAAAACCCTCAGACCCCTCTAAGAAGCCTCCCAGGACTTTGTTTTGACTACTGCTCCGAGTTTCACCTCAACTGCTACTCTGCCATCCGCCTGCTGACCGGCGACAAGCACATCCAGGAGTGCTCCGAGACGAACAGGACCCACTTCTGCCACCTCCTGCAGCTCCAGGACGAGGATTACTGCTTCCCCCAGGTGCTGCAGAACTCGGCCCTGAGCCGCCGCCTGGGCTCGGCGCTGGAGGAGCGTGGGGGCTGTGTCCAGCTGTGCCTGGCCGAGGTTGCCAATGGCCTGAGGAACCCGGTGCTGATGGCCCACGCCGCTGACCAGACCCACCGCACCTTTGTAGCTGAGCAGCTGGGCCTCGTCTGGGTCTACCTACCCGATGGCAGCCAGCTGGAGGAGCCATTCCTGGATATTCAGAGGATGGTGCTGGCTACTCCATGGCTGGGGGATGAAAGGGGCTTCCTGGGCATGGCTTTCCATCCCAAGCACAAGGACAACGGGAAGTTTTATATCTATTACTCATACATGGATAAGAACCGAGTGGAAAAGATCAGGATCAGTGAATTGAAGGTTTTGGCATCTGATGCCAACAAAGCTGATCCACGCTCTGAAAGGTAAAGTTCATGTGGAATGCTACTCTATGCCATGATGAGAAACCATTTTTCTCTGTCCCTGTCCAACTCCCAATATCAACACAGGCTGGGAATTGAGAGCAGCCCTGCCAAGAGGGGCTTGGGGGTGCTGGTGGGTGAGAGGCTGGACATGATCCAGCAATGTGAGCTTGCAGCTGAGAAAGCCAGACATGTCCTGGGCTGTATCCAAAGCAGTGTGGCCAGCAGGTCAAGGGAAAGGATTCTGCCCCTCCACTCCACCTTCAGGAGATCCCACCTGCCACGCTGCATCCAGCTCTGGGGTCCCCAGCACAGGAAGGACATGGACTTGTTGGAGTGAGTCCAGAGGAGGTCACCAAGATGATCAGAGGGATGGAGCACCTCTCCTATGAGGACAGGCTGAGAGAACTGGGAGTGCTCAGCCTAGCAAAGAGAAGGCTTTGGGGTGACCTAATTGCAGCCTTCCAGTACCTGAAGGGAGCCTACAAGAAAGATGGATAGAGACCATTTACAAGAGTGTGTAGTGACAGGGCAAGGGGGAATGGTTTAGATTAGAGATTATGAAGAGGGTGGTGAGGCACTGGCACAGGGTGCCCAGAGAAGTTGTGGATGCCTCATCCCTGGATGTGTTCAAGGCCAGGATGGATGGAGCTCTGAGCAACCTGGTCTAGGTTGTCCCTGCCCATGGCAGGGGGTTGGAACTGGATGATCTTTAAGGTCCCTTTCCAGCCCAAGCCAGTCTATGATCCTATGATTCTTTCCACTTGCAGAACCTGCACATTCCCAGTCACCCTGATTCAGGTGTGTGACTGGCCTGCTATGAAACTACCAGAGTCAGGTTGGCTCAAGGTCACACAGCAAACCAAAATGGATTGAAAAGGCTCAGGAACTAAGATTGTCTTCTCTCTCCATCTTGTACTCTTGTCTTCTAAAGAGCAGTACCAGCCTTAAGACTGTTTTGGAATTAACATCTGCTCTAAGAGGTTTGTGCTGTAGGAGAGGATGTTTCATACAGTACTATACACTCATTTTATCTGTCATGTGTGCACCTGCCCTGTCCCCTGCTAAGAAAAAAACTAGTTCTTACTTATCTATTTTTTTTTTTTTTAATTCTTTCTAAGGAATCTTCTGGAGCTTGAGGAACCAGCTGCAAATCACAATGGTGGGCAGCTGCTCTTTGGTGTGGATGGCTATTTGTATGTATTCACAGGGGACGGAGGGAAAGCTGGAGACCCTTTTGGAAAATTTGGGAATGCTCAGAACAAGTAAGTAGGAGGGCAGGCAAAAGCTTTGAGCTTGTTCACCAAGATAAAAGGTTTGGAAAGGAGACAGTGAGAAAGAATAGAGTAAGAGTGCTGCCTGAAAGTGCTCGTGCATCTGCAAGTCTGTCCAAAGCAGTATTTCAAAAATGAAAATTTGACATGTTGAAAGCCAAGTTGTTTAGAGAAGAGAGAATTTTCTGGCTTGCAAGACATACCAGCCACTGGTTTTTCTTTCAGATAACTTTTCCTTTGAAAATGGGGAAGGAGAAGAAGAGAATTTTTGTGTTTTCAACTGGCTCTCATGCTGGGGTTTCTTTTTCTGCCTTCTCTTCAGGAGTACTTTGCTGGGGAAAGTGTTGAGGATTGATGTGGATGGAAGAAGCCCTGACGGAAAGCCTTACCGCATCCCTCCTGATAATCCATTCGTGTCTGATCCCAAAGCCCGCCCGGAGGTTTATGCCTATGGGGTCAGGAATATGTGGCGCTGTGCAGTGGACAGAGGGGACCCTGTCACAAAAAAGGGGAGAGGGAGGATATTCTGTGGGGATGTTGGGCAGAACAGGTTCGAGGAAATCGACCTCATTGTTAAAGGAGGGAACTATGGCTGGAGAGCAAAGGAGGGGTTTGAATGCTACGACACAAAGCTTTGCCACAATTCCTCCTTGGGTAAGGAAAAGCTTTCTTGTAGAAGATTACTTGATTATATGTGTACATTTAGTGGACTATAGCACTGTTTTTTCAGTGAAGCTAAATAATCCAGTGTTGTGTGTTAAATGGAGATTGTTTGCTTCTTAAGAGCAGAAATCCCTTCTCCCCAGCCCTGCTGTGTTGGTATGAAATGATGCTCTGCTTATCCAGGGAATTCCCTGCCACACACTGCACCTGACAAGGTGTTTAAATTCAAAGCCTGTGTCTTTTGTGGACAGTTTCCCCAGTGAAGCCAGGAAAGCAATGGATTTGATTTAAGTAGAAAGTGATACTGTGTTTTCTTCAGAAGCTCTGAGCCATGACTGTGGCTAAGGACAGTGGACCA
>QWTY01018394.1:2847-13015 GCA_008033365.1 Pseudorectes ferrugineus | reverse complement strand
TTTTTCTTTTTCCTTTTCCTCAGTGACATTTTTCAGCCTTGGCATTTTATGACATTTTCTGCTTCATCTTGATAACACACTGTCTGCAGAATTTAAAGTACACCTGAAGGAAATGTTATATTCAGGCACATCAACAGAGGGTTACATGGTTCTTTTTCTAAAAAGTATTTACAAGTAGACCACTTTCCTATGAAAATGATAAGTTTATTTTTCATTTTGTTTTTGTCTTAGTTGTGGTTTCTGTCAAGATTCACCACATTTTACAAGACTTTAGACTCCATGACATTCCTCTGGGATTCAATCAAGTACTAATAAAGCAGAATAAAAGAAAATAATGCTTTGTGGTTTACTGTGGTTGCACCAGCTGAAGGGAAACTCTCACTAAATGGGGGAGAAATAATCCTCGTGGAATAATTTCTCTCAATCTCTGTTTTGCACACATATGGAGGAGTGACCAATATAGCTGATTTTTGGCAAGAGTATGTCATCTGAATTTCTGCAAAGGGTTACTAAGGTTCCACTACCTACTGTGCAGACTATGGGGCTCATCCATAGCCAGCTACAGAATTTTTGAGATTTTGGGTATGTGACTTGATTTTAATTGATATATAGTGTGAAATGCTTCCTCACCTAACCTTCAGAAAAATGAGAATATTAGGTTCTCTTTATGGGAAGGGATGAGTCAGGACTGTTTGCACCTGCCACAGCTAATTTTATTCAAAGAAAATTTTCTCAATAATTTCTCTAATATCAGTGGTAAAAAGATGAGATATTCATCTGTCTGACCTGAAGGGATATTTGCTCCAAGTTCTGAATGTTGGAATCCATATATATCTGCAGGCTAAGTTCAAATTTAAATGCCATAAATAAATAAGTTCTTCACGTAATATTTCCCTTTTTTTCCTAACTGCTTATTGGCATGAAGTTATTATGTCTATATAAGCTCTAGATGGTATTCTTCCTGTGACAAAATGGCTTTTCTGCTGTTCAAGAATGTTGGTGGTACTGTCTATTTCTTTCCATTTCCTATAAAAAAAGAATTTGCTGAAGTAATTGGTTTTGTTGTTGGTTTCAGCTGTTAAAAGATAATAGAAAAATGTTTAAGAAAAACTTGGGAGCTTTAGTATAAAGGAAAGGCATCATAGGAAAAGAAATGATTTGTCAACATGCACTATGAGACAGAAAATTAAAAAATACTCTTAGTTTTCCAGACAAATATTTAGCTTGGGCAGGAATGACATGGGGTGGGAAGATGAGGTGGGGTGTGATGGAGCAACTTAGTGCACAACAGACATCCAACCCACCACATATTTAAACTATTCAGGATACCTTACTGAATCTTAATTCAGACAGACATCTGACAAGGAAAAGCTCAACACAATACCATGCCTCTTCTTTTCCCTCCAGTGTGTTTCCCCTAAGTGAGCATACTGAGATATAAATAGTAAAGTAGAGGAAGAAGGAGCAAAATGAAAGTATAGAAACAGGCAGAGCTCACTGACAGAAGAGAAATTTACTTTTACCGTGCCACCAATATGCTGATGCCTCCTTGCTGTTGCTTCTTTATAGAAGTCACTTAATGAAGGCATAATCATTAAAAGTGACAGGTTGAAGCTTAAGAAGCAGTGGGATGGTCACACTTCTTTATATCTACATAGTTTCATCAAAAACCTCCCATCTAGGCTGCAGGCAATATTATAAGCTATAAATATGTGAATCAAATGTCTGAGACACTTGAGGCAACCACTGGTGGGGTTTGAACCTGCCATATAGAGAAACACCCTATAACTGGCCATCACGGTCCTCTCAAGCTGTGCCCAGCTAGGTAAAATTACAAGACTTGAGGGTTAAAAGCTGGATACTGTACTGATCTAACCAGTGAAAATTATAGTAGAATTTTGACCTTTGTTTAGACAACAAAAAATTTCCTTCCTCCACGCTTATCTACAGAGCTACTGTGCCTCTGCTTCTCATAGATGAAGACTGGGAACTTGTCAGCATCAGCAAGGTTAAGCACAGCATTACTAATGCAGCTATATAAATAATATCATGCATGAATGGAATATCAGGCATATCATGCACATTATTATTTGCTTTTACAGCACTTCTGTTTTAATGATCATGCTGTGAATTTTGTGAAGAAGTCTAAATACTCCCATTTTCTTGTGATTTTAGTCAGCATTCAAGTGTAAATGTTTTCCCCAAAGCATCTGTCTCCTGTCCTTATCATATTTTTTCTCTAGCAAATGCAATATTCTGTCAGCATACATAGCTCCATCTATTTTCATTACCCTTCGATTTTTCTTCTAGATCTAATTACTTTATATATAACAAAGATCATACCTGTTACAGATAAAAACTTCTTAAGCATGGAACCAGCTTTATGCTTGTCTCTTCAGTTTCCCAGTATGCAAGTAGGGCTCAAATTCCGTAAAGACAGTAAAATTTGACACCAAAATCCACCAGTCCTCATCAGAAACCAGCACAAAGTAAGAACTGACCTGTGACCTATAAAATAACCCATGTGTCAAATCAAAAAAAGCACAGCTTTGCTTTATGATAGCTTTCCTCAGAGAAGTTTGGACTATGGATGAATGGGGAGATACAAACTTACACAATGTTTTTACTCTTTTAATCATCTTAAACTACTAAAAGTAGAACAAGAACAGCACCAATCATCAATAAATATTAGAACGGGAGAAAACAATTTTTAAAAAGCAGAAAAATGAAGATAGACAAATCATCCATCAACATACAAGTTACAAAAATATGCAATTTAAGTCAGATAAATGATGTGTAACATTTTTTGAAGTCACGCTTTGTTCTCAGTATTCAGCAACAAGATAGGAATAGGGCCAATGTAGAAATACCTCCATCTTTTGAAAAATTAAAAAAAAATCCGCATCTGTTCATTCTGTTCAAGGAATGAACAAAAAAGAGTTAAGTTTGATTTACAATACTAAGCAAACAGTCTCAGACAAATCAGAATTATATTGTGCTGTAGAGAAGCAATATCCCTTTTAAAAAGTAGTATTTGGTTCTCCCTACCATCTCCTGCTTCTATGTAAACTCTTAGGGAAATGGTACACTGCACCAAAATTCACCTATAATTGGCAATTCAAATAAAAATGAAAAATAAAACTGTAAAATAACCAGTTAAAAGAACACTTTGATAAATGTTCCTTAGGTAATGAAGCATGCACAAGCATTTTAACATAAAGGCAAAAAAAATGTAATAGAAAGCAAATTTTAAAAATCCTTTTGTTTAAACAATCCTTAATTAATGAGATATTTATTATGGATTTAATTTTTTTTTCGAAGTATGTTACTTCTGTTTGCTTAAGGGTATGAAGGATCAGATCAGAGTCCACACGAGCTTAG
This sequence comes from Pseudorectes ferrugineus, assembly GCA_008033365.1. NCBI lineage: Eukaryota > Metazoa > Chordata > Aves > Passeriformes > Pseudorectes > Pseudorectes ferrugineus. The sequence continues at coordinate 9,634 of QWTY01018394.1, read as the reverse complement.
AAATAACACAGTCAGACTTAATGGGTGTAATGATATTTATAAGTTCAACCTAAGCTCAAAAGAAACAAACCCCTCAGGCACCTATCAGAGGCAGGTGTGATCAGATTCATACTGTGTTTTGAGCTTTATCTCCTGTGTCCATTTGTCATTAGTGTCCATTTCTGATCTGGTGAAGTGTTGTTACAGAGCAGCATGCAGCCTTTGCTCTCACTGTCCTTTCTCTCAGGGTTATTCACATTTTTTCCTTCACGAGTTTTGATGGAAACATTTTTATCATTTCTGATAACCTGATGAAATAGGCTCCTTTCATGCTTTTGTGCAACCAGCCTAATCCTTGGTCCTGCAAAAGAGTTCCTGCAAAGGGAAGATGACAGTGATTCAACTTCTCTGGCAGAGCCACGCCTCGTGCAGAAGCAGCCCTGTGTGTCCAGCGTTCACTGCAGCTCCTGATTGCCAGCAGCATGCTAGCAAAGCATCCTGGTACAACCAACAGATGGACAGGAAAATGGCCAAACCCCTCACGCTGTTTGTTTTGAACTGTGTCTAACACATCCATGGCAATGTGTAATTTTCATCAAGGAAGGCATGCAGGTGAAACAAAACTGAATCTTGGTCGCTGTTCCTTCAAGGGATTTTTTTGACGTAGGAGTCCTGTAGCTATTAAATGTGATAAAAAAGTTTTACCTGGAAAGAAATTTACAGCTTGAGAGATTTATAACTTTGATCACAAAAGCTAGTCCAGGTGAGAACAACAGAACAGGAACATGACTTTGTTAATTAAAAAACTGTGAGATAAAAGATAGGACTGATAGATTGTCTGGCAAAATCTTTAGCATCAATTTGTCTTATAGCAACAATTAAGAATACATTTTCTGCTCTAAGTTATTTCATTCAGAAGAATGTGAGATACACTCTGCTGGAAAAATATCTCTTTCTGTAAGTTATATCCAAGTAATTTTTTAGTACACTAAATGAATTTAGCACTCTCAAAGCACTTCACATGTAGTCTGCCCAAATGTCTCTAAACTAACAACTAAATCTTTACTGTAAAGGTCCTACTTGCACATATTTTGATCACATAGTTTTCTTTTTCCATATTTCAGATTGTGGGTATTCCAGATCATGGGATGTTAATTGCTTGTATAAAAAGAAAGCGGTTCACTGTGTGGATTTGACCTCCTGTGAGATAAGGAATATCCAGTGGTGTTGAGTTCATTGGTTTCAACAAAACATGGCTGGAAGACACGCAGATGTAAAATACATTCTTCTAGAATTATGTTTTATTTTAGCAAAATCAGAAACATTTCTTTTTGAAAATCTACTTAAATCTAATGCCAGAAAAACAATTAGAGCTAAAAAAATACTGTGAAAGTGTGTTCTAAGACAGGTATTGGCTTGATCATTATACATATGTTGGGCTTAGGCTCTTCATTTTGGTTTTACAGTAGGGGGTGTTTTTTTTGGCGCTTCTTTGCTTTTCACACAAATGTCTGTTTTCATGTTTAAATCTGAACAAAACACCAGGCATTTGCTACTTATTTTGGGCCTGCATTTAAATTTTAATGGATTAAATAGTAGACAGATATTATCAAAGGATGTACCCTTTTTTTCTTTTTAAATATCTGACCGGTGGCATCTAGTGAACTAAGTAGGGTTATTGTAAATGTGTAAGTAGGAATTTGCAATTTTCTGTAAACATTAATTAAGGACTTACATTATGCTTTCAAAACACAGAATTGTACTTTAATTGTAGCCCCATAATGGTTCTTTTCCCAATCTCTATAAATAATTATAAGGCTTTTCCAACAACTAAATGCTTGCCGTGGAAAAGTTAATATCTGCAAAATGTAACAAACATTATGGACCAAATCAGTAACATTGTCGACAAAAAGAGGCAAGGATTTGACGATTCCACTTGCTTCCAAGTTTACCAAAGCTATCAGCAGACCTTTACAACCCTTCCCAACTGGGGATCTGATGGATGGCAGAGAAAGGATTTTGTGGTTTGCACAAAACACCACTCAGCCACAGAAAACTTGGTAGAAGCAACATTATTTACAATTTAAGGTTATTGCATATTGATAATTATTAAATTCACCTGAATCTGAAAGTGAACACAAGGTCTCTGGTCTGTCCTTCTCCTCTGACTTATCAATCATTAATAATCAGCAGAAAGACATTCTTTCTTCTCCAGCATTCTTGGCTAAACCAAAATGCCCTTCCTATCCATAGCAATGAAAGTAATCTGTCCAATGAGTGTTGCCAGCCTCTAAGCTTCTTGAGTCCCTTCCAGCTACTAACATTTTCTAGGAAAAGGAATGTGTTCACTGATACTTGGCAAAATACAGAAATCCAGGGATATCTGTTTGACTGTACTATCAGAATAAACTAGTAACTAGAAAAATCATTTCTTGTGATGCCAAATAAACCAATAGGATGAAATGAAACATTTTAGGACAAGAAAACAAGACAGTCTATAATTAAACAGATGTGTTATCTGTCAATACATGTATCACAGCAAGCATAGGAAAGTCCACAATCTTGAAAAGGGATGAAAAATAAAGACACGCTGGTTTGTAAGTGAAATTGTATCTGCAGCACATTGATATAGAATCCTAACAAGACAAATATTTCGAAGATTAAGCAGATAAAATTACCCTGCTGAAGATAATATATATGTGGATATTATAAAACAGAAACAGAAAAAAGGGGGTATTCTGTTATATACTATTCTTTCTCTCAGATCAACCATGAAAGTTTGATGACACAATCTTGTTTTTTAATAGCTCCCCTTTAGGTTCCAATCTATAGATTATCTTGTTGGTTTTTCTTATGGAAAAAGCAAAGAACTCTTTTTCCAATTATCTTAAACATTGGAGGGTTATTCCCAGAACTTGTATAGGTAATTATTATATCAAATCATATTCTGATTTATAGAAGGTAATTAAAAGTCACTTTTGTTGCGTTCAAGTCAGTAGCTGCTTTTTTTTTTATATGTTAGTGGTTTCTGGAGCCCAGAGATTTTATTCTGTTAAACACAAAAGTAAATTCTTCTACATTTCCCTTCCTTTTCCCCAACACCTCTTCCTATAACAGCTTTCTTAAACATTCAAAAATTACTCTTTTACATGAAGATAACTACAAAATCTGGGTAGTTTCTTTTGTAGCTTCAGAATTAAAATCTCAACAATATCCATCTTTTATAATCTCCAGTTTAACCAAATTTTTTTCAAAAATTATAGCTTCGCTAAAAGTTATGTAATTTGCCCCTCAAGAAAATATTTTTTAGAACGAACCAAGAAATTACAACTGTCATGAGAATCACCACGTACCTCCTTGCACCAGTCAGACTGGTGACCACCCATGGGTACAAACTTTAGTGAATGCACCTAATTCTCTGAATGCTTTGTCCCCTCAATGAGCTCACCTTATCTGCCTTATCCACTTGTTGCATGATGCTTAAATCTTAAGCTGAAATCTCTGGTGTAAGGACTGTTTTGTGCCATTTGTGAAACGCTTGGGGCAATCAGATTCTGACTCTTGTTGAGATCCTTATGGACTTCTATCATTCAGGCCATGAATAATTATAAGATCCAAAATATAAATTACTCTGTGGTGATCTTACATAGTCTCAGACAAAAACTTAGTGGTTTTGGCCAAGTGTGTTCTCATCAGCTATGAAATAAGCTTAAAACTCTAGCACCTGCAATGCTAGAAGATAGGCAATAATTTACATCACATGGTCTGTGATGATGACCTATTCTTGAGAAAGGAATACCTGTTTGAAATAAATAAGTCTCTAGAAAGTGGAGTCTTTCCTTCTGTCTTAGAATCAAAAGCAAGTGTGTATAAATATTCTATAAACTAAAAACATTTTCCATGTTCTCCAATTTAATAGAAGCATATAATCAAAAAATACATCTTGGATTTAAAATTAAAACCTTGACTGATAGCTCAGTAATGTTATATACCATTCAAATCTGAATTGCAGTGACTCTGTAGTCCTGGTCAGTATATTTTATGAATTTTCCATTCAACCATAAAATAAAATGCTGGTGGAAAAACACAGTGGTAATTTTATGTTTGATACCATCAAAAAGGCCCCATGAAATTGAATTAATATCTTTGCACTTTAAAGATCAGAATTGAATTTATTTTTTGGCAAATTATCTGAATTTGTATTTCTTACACTATGTATTATGTAAAGCTCAGGCCTAATATTCACTGAGAAAGCAGTAAAACAAGACAGAGGGGTGCCACCCTGAAGATTTTGGAAAGTGGGATTTGGCGAATGAGTAAAGGAAACGCATGCCTATCAAAAAACCACAACCAAACACACAGTAATGACCTTTATGCACAGATATAGCTTGTTGCTTACTGTATCTAGTGGCACTGTTTCCTTAAAAAAAAAAGACATTTTCATTGATATTGAGGAAGGTAAGTTTAGCCAACGAACATAATTTTTCGTATTAATTTAGTATAGAGAACAATTTAATCATTAGTATTTTTCTTGCGTCTTTAATGGATACATTTTTCTATTCCTTTTTTATATACTAATTTTTGCTTTGTTGGGTCTTCTTCTCCCAAAGAAAATTAAAAACTCTGTGAAAATTTCATTTGACTTTGTTTTTCCTGCATGGTAGAGTCAGTCGATGCTTTAATAGATTCAAGTGTTTGTTTTCTAATTCTGGTATGCTATAAAGAATTAGAGCTGACATGGTAAAAGCACCCATGGGTCTTACTATGCCCTACCAAATCTCCCCTGGGGTGCCTCACAGCCCTAACCATGGGACTGGGACCCATGCCATGTACTGGTCTCCCCAGTGAGACTCAGAGGCAGGCCATGTCCTTGTTCCAGTCCTGCCACTGGCCCTGCTCCTGGCTGACTCTGGACCTGACTTACCCCCTGGCCAGGCCTGCCACACAGGTGTGCCTTATCACATATTAATTATAAAAATGAATTCAAAATCTTCAACTGTGTGCATGTAAATGTAACTTGCACATCCACTAACACATACACAGCTCTGTCCTAATCTATTTTATGTCAGTCCACAAGATCCAGAGACTGCTCAGACCCTGCCGACACAGACATTGCAGGAGTGAACAGCAAGATTCACCAGTAGCTATTTATGTGCCTAATCATTTAGTCTTTAAACAAGCTGATCAATTTATAAACAGATTCAGTGCATTTCTACCTTTTGATGACCAGCACAATTGTTGAAAAGTATTGAAACCCTTTTGTGCCACAGCTGACATACTAATTTACAAGGAGAGGGGGTCCTGAGCAGAAGCATTTACTGTACAACAGTAGAAGTAGAAATAGTCACTTTTAGTTACAGTTGGATACAGCAAGATTATGAGATGAGAAATGTTACACGAGAAGGTCACCCAACCTGTTCTCCCAACCCATACTTTCTTATACCAACTCTTTTTTCTTCTCTTCTGTGTATTATTACTGCAGTATCTTTCACCTTATAGAGATTAATTGCAGATGAGTTTTAATGCCTAAAAAAGGAGGAATTCTAAAGCTGAGCAAAAACACTTTATCAGTAAAATGTGATAAATAAATACCGATATATAAAAAAAGTATTATAAGTGCTATTGCTTAAAATAAAACTGAGGAATAAAAAACATCCTGCTAACTGCAGCAATGGAAAGTTCAGTGAGCACTAATTTACCAGCTTAAATAGGAGAATCATCTAGTGCTGAGTTCAGTGTACCTACAGGAAACCTGGTTCATTTTGGTAATTAAACTAAGGCAGAAAGCTAAAACTGGACAGGGAGGAATGTGGGGAGCTACAGTCGGTGACTGCGGGACTCATTTCCACTCACATATTTGAACATGTCCTACACAGAGCATTTCTGGTCAGCATCCACTGGCCTCTGAAAAAATGGATCTCCTGATTCTACATCCACCTGCTGTTTCTCTATTCTGCAGGCAGAAAAAGAAAATGGGTTCCATTTTATCTAGGAATACTCTTCCCCCCTTGATATACCTGGGTCCCAGGGTGGGTTAGGAAGTGCCATGCTGTGAAATTGAGGCTTGGTTTTAGGAGAAAGAAGGAAATTTTAGCTGTAAATCTATTTTCTGGAAGGGAGACAAAGCAGACAGATAGGCAGTTGGTGACAGGAGATGGGTTGCTCTCTCTGGCCTGAGATTTGAGAGGATGTGAAAGCTGGACTGCCTGGTATTTTTCTGTCTCTGGCTTCACTCCTACCTGAAGTCTCATGGGTAGTACCCACACACTCAGACTCCTGAAAACCAGCAATCGCAGCTTCAACGTGAAAAAAAAGACGTGTTAGGTCTTGCCAGTATTTATAGACACTTTGCTCAGCATTCAGGAAGAGAAAGGTCTGGCATGTGCTGTGGAAATGCTTTTTCATATTTCCTAATTAAGAAGGAAATTGGCCTTTTTAGACTCTGCATCGTGTTGATATCACAGAATCACAGAATCAGAATTGTTAGTGTTGGAAGGGACCTCTGGAGATCATACCATCCAACCCCCCTGTCAAGGCAGGCTCACCTAGAACAGGTTACACAGGAATGCATCCAGGTGGGTTTGGAATGCCTCCCAAGAGGGAGACTCCACAACTTTCCTGAGCAGCCTTTTCCAGTGCTCTGCCATCCTCAAGGAAAAGAAATTCTTCTGTGTGTTGAGGTGAAACTTCTTGTGTTTTAGTTTATGGCCATTGTTCCTCGTCCTGTCTCTGGACACCACTGTAAAGAGTCTGGCACCATCCTCTTGAGACCCACTTTTAAAGTATTTTTATGTAATAATGAGATCCT
>QWTY01018393.1:0-16644 GCA_008033365.1 Pseudorectes ferrugineus | reverse complement strand
ACCCGCAGGGCCTGCATCACCCCCCACTCTCCAAACAAACATCACTCTGCCGGAGAGCTGCATTATAATCTCAACGAGAAACCGAGACAGTTGAACTCAGTCTAAATGAGATCACTGACTGCTAATCATTTTCAAATGCTTTTTAGTAACTAGTTAAATATTACATAGCTCGCCTGTTTGGATTTTCTGCAGAACACTCCAGCCAACCAAAACAAACATTTCCAAAAACAAATCTTTGGCTTGGTTATAACCAACAAAAGTCCTAATTTTTCCTTTAAAAAGCTGTTTGGGTTTTTTCCCTGGTTTTCCCTGTTTTTCTTTACACAAATTTTAAATACTCATTTCTTTATTCTGGGTTGCAGAGAAGCCTGGGTCTGATAATGTGCACAGCTTTTAGAGACCATCTCTCACTGGGGCAAGCCCTGCTGCAAGATAACAATGTCATCTAGTTCCTACAAATGCATTAATTAAGCAGCCTCTCCCTACAGTCTCAGTGTGTTTTCACACATGCAGGGACCTAGAGAGGTGCAAATGCTTTTTATTCGCAGTCCCTGATGCTATCAGGCCAGATCACTCAGAGCCAAACTCTGAGTGAGGTAAGGCGCTGCTGGAAGCTCCCTTAGCCACAGCACTCTCCAGGTGACCCCTCAGCTGTGTTGATATTTCACTCCAGTGAGGACCCTCATTTGCACATCAATAATCCCAGCGAGATTTTGCAGATTTAGTTAGTTTCACAGAGTCATCACCGCAAGAATATTCTACTTCTGCCCTTTAGCCTAAGCACCCTACCCTGAGTGCAGTTTGGGATATTTTGATAAAAATTAGCCAAAACTTTTTTTTTTAATCCATTTCCTTGCATTGGCAGAATAATACAATGGCAGCATGACACAGAAAACACAGTTAAAATAGAACCATCAAAGATGGAAATACTATAAATATATATGTAATTTTATCTGTGTACATATATAAATCTATAAACCTGAGGAGGACAGGAGCAGGAGAGGCACAAAGGAACACAGTACCATGGCAGGGGTACCGAGGAGAGATAGGAGAGCCTGGCTTCCCACCTCCAGCTCACTGCTCAGGGATTACACTGGGATTAGAGCAGCATTCTTCAGGAGTGATGGGCTGCTACAAAGTCGGAAAGGTTAAGGGACATAGAAAAGTCAGGTGTTCCTTCTGCACCCCACTTACAGCTTAACTGCTCCTAGCCCCAGCCAGCCAAAGAAAATTAACCAACATTTATACAGCAATTGGACTGAGAACAAAAGTTCCTGATACTCCATAGGCACGAGTCATGAAACAGCATTTCCTCTCAGCAGAGCATTTCACTAGCTATTTCTCTGGAGTCCAGAAAACTGAATGCAGTCAGCAATCCCAAGAAGAAGGAAACACCCTGCTGCATGAGAAAAGTCGAATCTTCAGAGATTATACTAGACCATCCCAGAATTTTAGCAGTACTGTTCTACACTTTGGTCTTGCCTGTTTGGACAGGCCAGAGCCACATTATTCTGTTCTTAAATCCAAGATACAAATAAACCAGGTCCTACTAAGCCCTGGCACTCCACAGCCTCCCGTCTCCCACTAGCTCTGTGCAAATGGGACACAGGAGCAGGGGTGTACAGGGCCTCATGAAATCCAGAAATAACAGTGAGGGGCACTCGTCATTAAGGGGAACACAACCCAAAGCTGACTTGAAGAAGATAGTAAGGTGAAGGCCGGTTGAGGCTTTTCTCCATCCTTGAGTCCTCCAGTGGTATTTCTGTTCTTCCCACACCAGCAACATTAACCTCAGTGCTAACTCACACCACAGCTTTACCCTGTTCTCTCCCTCCACCATGATCCTCTCTTTGCTGTGCTCCCGCTCCCTCAAAGCATCCTGCAAGCTGTCCCCCTTTCTCACCTGAGGCTTCGTAAGGTACCACAGTCTCCACCACAGGTCTCTGTTCCGCTCATATCTTACCTGTGGCAGTCTCACCTGGGACACTGATCCATCTAACATTCAAGCCCGTGTGCTAAAGCAGCTCGAGAACTTTACAAATCACTTTGTCCTGGCATTCCTCAGTTGCAGTTATAGCCATGTCTATCAGGCAAACCCTTGTGTCTCTCCTGGTATGGGAGCTCCCCATCACAGTCCCAACCGATGTCCATCACTGCCTGCTATGCACCCCTCAGTCCCATCATCAGGCACCTTGTCACCTCTCCGAACACCAAATTTATCCCAATTATACACAATTCTGACACTTCTTTCCGGAGCTGTTTCAAGTATTCCCTTTCCACCTATTTAGCTGTATGCTGCCAAACTCGCACATCTCACATGGCCTTGCCAAACCCGACTGTACTTGTAGATCTTCAGAAAACCATTCCATAGATTTGTACAGACTTTTGGTTTGCTGCTGCAGAAGCCAAAAGCAGCCAGTCTCATCCCTATTGAACAGTAAATTCCCATGGCTGACCTCACACACACTGAGCTGCAGATGTGAAGCACAATGAAAGCCAAAGCTCTCTTTCGGGACCAGTCTGGCTTTGGAGCTCTGCACAGACTGCCCAAGCACAACACACCTATCCCCAGCTGGGAACAAGGCCATGCTCACCATCCCAGGGAGCTTACGACATACATCCACTGGCTATTTCCAAGGTCCAACATCTCCACATAGAGGACCCAGCCATGACTGTGAACGTAACGCACTGAGGACAGCAAGCCAAAGACAACCTTCACCAACTGCTCCTGAACACAGGAAGCACCCAAATATGCTTTGGGCCAACAGCCCTCCTCATTCATGGGCGGATCATTCTGAATAGGACACAAGGCAGCACTTGTTCACACAGAGCAGGTGACCATTCCACTCTTTTTCCAACATCAAGCCATTTTCCTCAGAGGAAAACTCAAGTTAAAGGAATGAATGTACTTCCCACAAATAACCTGCTATACAAACTGTTCCTACGAAGGGTCAAAAAGCACTAAAGCACTGTCAAAGGCATGAGGAAATAAATTTTGGATACTCTGGATAGTAACTGTCATCAACTTGTCAGCCAGATAATGCTGAAGGAAAGGTCCAACAGTCAGTACAAAAAGATTTCCATGTCCCTACCACTCACTGCTCTGTGGAAATGGAAAGCCAGGTTGATCAACAAGGTCAGATGACTTTTCTGACTTCACAGAAACCTTCAGCATTTTCACTCATCTTCTGCCCATAAGACAGACTCTTCTGTGTTTCATGCTCTAAAACTTTCCACTGAAAAAAAAGCAGCATCAAAACCCTACCCCAGGTTCTCACCAGCGTGGCTCTAATTGTGAGTTCTCTGAAGTTAGCAAGAACACAGCTGCAGAGAGAAAGCAGAAGCTGCCATGTCTGCCTGTGAGCATTCAATTAGGCCAGGAATCATCTTAACTTCAGCTGGACTAGACACTAAGAAAACCACAATAAAATGGACTGAGGCATACAAAATTATTCTCAGAAAATAGGCCAGACCGGGCATGAAAACATCTGGGCTTGGCTTGAGTCATGAACCACATGAGCAAGACACCCCACTGCTGCCTGCGGGCCCAAGTGAGGAATGTGAGCAGCACAAAGGTAGGCAGCAGCAGTCTCCCACACCCAGATTCCCTTTCTGCATCTTCCTCCACCAAACATGCAACAGGCCCTTTATTCTGACGTGTCTTGCACAGCCCAGTCCAATGGGATTTCTAAGGATGGTATTTCTGGGGTGTCAGGCAACACGTACATGATCACAGCTGGTCAGCCAGCCAGCTCCAGGCACGTACTCCCACTTCTGAGGCAAAAACAAGGCCAAAAAGGGTTAAATCATTCCAACCCTGGCCTATGCTGACACGCATGTCCAGCTGGCCAATACTGTACATGCTCCAAGGATCCCTTACTCTGCTACACCAACACACAGCAGCTCTCCTCCGTCCCCCCCACCCAGACCCTCGTTCCAATAACTTACACAAACTGATGAGGACAAGTTTATCCCAATTCTAAGCAGCAAACAGCCAAGACTCCAGATAGCAGAAGGACTGCAGCAGCTCAGCTCCTCTGTCCCTCAGATGAGTCAGTGTCAGCACTATTCCCTTTTAGCTTTACAGTATTAAGGCAAGTGAACTGAGCATTCTCACCAGAACTGCTCTCCGAGGCCAGAAAGCCCTGAAGGACTCTACACCAAGTGGGGGAAGACAGGCATGGGGACAGGCCATTGACCAGAAACTGCTACTTCGTAGACTCAATAATGAAAAAGGGAAAAAAGGAAAGATTAAGGAGGAAGTCACAGAATTGCAGTGGTTAATTAAAAATAATCTGCTCATACATTTTAGAAATAAGCCTGACAGGAGGAACAAGTATGAGACACACAGGACACAGTATATTTATGTATTTAATATAACACAGAAAATGGATAGACTATTATATATATAACCTATGGACTAATCCAGGAAATCCCTTTTCTGGCCACCACATGTACTCCTAACATGCATTTCAGCACTCTTACTTCAGAGTGGATCGAGCTTGGTCCCCTCACTGTGGAAGGTGCTACCACATACAGCTCCAAGCTGCCCAGAAGAGGCTGAGAACTTGACACCCACGTTTCAGGACAGAGCACATTTGCTATACACCAGGAACAGATCTTGCAGCTTAGTCTCCTTCAGAAGAAATCCAGCACACACATGCCCAAACCACTCTGCAACACACAATAAATGGAGCTCCTAGTGGGGACAAGCTTCAAAAAATCCACTGGTGCTCCAAGACAGAGGCCCAATGTGGGTAAGAGCCACAGAGCCACCTGACCCCAAAAGCATGTTTGACCAAAGCCCTTCACCTCAGCTCTGCATCCCTCAAAACCCATAGGCAGCTGCTGAGGGCAAGCAGGACACCAAGAGGGGTGCTGAGGGGGTGAAGCAAGGCGGGTAAGAATTAACTTTTGACAGGAAAAGGGGGGGTTGTACACCCGAACCAAGCCCGCTGCTCCCCGTGGAAGCCAATGTTCAGTGCCACAGCAGTGGCCCCAGCCCAGCAGCTGTCAGCTCCCACAGCTGGCACTGGGCACTGCCAATCCGGGACTGCTTTCCAGGGACAGCCGCCCTGGCTCTTCAGCAGTGCATACACCATTAATGAAGGTTTTATCTCTCCCTTTTCCTGTCAGCTCAGATCCAGACAGGCTGACTCTGTTAACATTAAGAATGCTTATTTTTCCCCTATCCACTATCTCCAAGCCAAAACAACATCTGGAACTTCAGCCTGCCATACAGAGACAGATTATAACTGGAAAAAGCTACACATCAGCTTCCCAAGCTTTATATGTTTCTGCTTTTATCCAAACTTCCCACATGTACCTTCCAAAATAGCTCCACAGGGAGAAGAACTGAGTAGAGATTCCCAAACACAATGTAAGGCCCCTTCCATTTCAGAATAACCTCAAATGATTATCAGAAAAATAACAAGAGCAAAACCGATAGGAAAGTTCAGAGTAAGAATTTACCATCTGCTCCTTACACAAAAGAGAGGTGACATACCAGTGACCTAGAAAAGGAAATTAAACAAAGAATATTACTGGTGTGTGTTACTTGATAAAGTAATGGAAGAAAAACCTGGCGCCATTTCAGACTACATAAAGGTCCTACTTTAATAGACAGCTGTCTCCAGTGTCATTTAAGTGTGCTTTTTGCTTAGATCATGGTCAACGAATCATGAAAATCAATACAGATGGAAAACATAAAACCACGCTGCAGACAGGCTCAGCAGTGGAGCATGTACCAACTAGCACCAGCCTCGGCTGGAGAGAGACGTGCCAAATAAACACAGACTAGTTTTTCCAACAACATTTATTTAACTCTTAGTAGTTAATTAACAGAAGTCATGACTACTGGTTATTTTCTAACCAGCCATCCCACTGCAGTTACACACTCCAGGCTCACCACCAAAGCTCTCCTCTCCCCCGCGTGTGCCGCCTCTGCCCCAGCGGCCGGCGCTCCCGGCCTCACCCACAGCTGGCCTCCAGCCCAGCTCCCAGCACAGCTGGGCGCTCCGGGTCAGCGGGGCCAGGCCATGGTGGCCGAGCCGTTCTCCAGAGCGGCCCAGCTCCGCTGTCCCGGAGCGCCCACTGCCCAGCACGCAGAGCTGCCTGCCCAGGCCAGCCGCGGTGCTGCGCCAGCCCTTCCCCAAGGCCACGCTGCCGCCTGCTAAGCAACGAATGCTCTCAGAGCAGGAATTTTCATTTCCCAGCCCCCCTGGACGAGTTACCCCACTGCTGGTCCCGGGCTGCAGGAAGCTGCCATGCTGCTGCCAATCTCAGTATTATTTTCAGCTGACAATCATGTAAAACCAATTTGAATGGCCAAAGCAGAATGAAGTGTATGTTTTCAGGAACAAACAAAACAAGTGTCACGGGTTTCTGTGTCTAGCATCAGAGTTTTAACATAACACAGAGTGGAACCCAATTAAAATAGTTCTCGTTGAACAGAATCGGCCGTGTTGCAAGTGGAAGGACAGAGAGCCAACCCCCACATTGTACCAAAGCTTTGACAGTCTCATAGCAATGACCATCAATTCAAACACACAGCTCATGCCAACTCCAGTGAAGCAACAGCAGCATAAGCGCAAATGGTAATTTGCTGCTGAATACAGACAAAAACTCTATGCAACACTCAGAAATTAGTCATGTTTTAGCAGATTTTTGCTTTGCACCCAGCTGTTGCTTGTTCACAAGGCACCTACTCACGTATTAGCCATTTCCCCTCTGAAAAGCAGGATTAACTCAGAGCAATGGTACTCAGCAGCAGCGACACTTGGCCCGCCCAGCCCCTGTCCCCGTGGGTCCCCAGCCTGTCCTGCAGCAGCCAGGCACTCCAAAGGAAGCTGAGCACTGCCAGCAAACAAGCAGATCTGAGCTGAATAAACAAATTCTTTATCAATGCTTTTAATACATTATTTTTCTGTCAGTTGGCTGAAAAAAACAGGAATTACTAAACCATCTCCAAAACCCCCAGAACTGACTGAATAATATGAACTCACTTGACAGTATGAACTAGTAAAAACAGAAGTCACCCCTACTGATCTGCACAGCCCTTTGTCTGGGAACATTCACCACAAACATGGACAAGACTGAGTTCCTTTGTACCAGAGCTTTGGGCTGAACTGTCCCACTGTGGTCTGAGGCAAGGACTTCCTGCATGTCCCTTTCGCAATTTTCAGGACAGATCTTCTAACATTCCTCATGGCTTCCCAGAGCAAGGATAATCACAACCTGGGCTAGCAGAGTTTGAAGCTAAAACCAGTAAGCCGCTATTGTGTGAACTTGGTTGTTGGTCGGGTTTGTTTCTCATGAAGAGACATTTATGCAGTCAAACAAAATCTGCTCTGCCAAGGATTTCCCTGAATTCAAAGAGCACTGCAGCAGCCTTCTCCCAATACCCATTTCATGACCACACAGGAAACTGAAGTGTAGCTACCTACACAAGTTACATGGCAAAACTACTTAACCAAGAAAAGCTCTTTGATTTCGTCTCTTTTTCTGTTCCCCTTCTTAACACCATGACCATTTCCACTCACTCCAAGTTCCTCAAAGTGATCATTTGGGGAAGACGAGGGTTGCTGGACACCAGTTAACATTGACCTACTGATACAAACACACTGCTGCAAGAAACCCTACGACTAACAACTGAGCTTTAGCTAAGAACTCTGCTAAGAGATGACGCCTCACCCACAGCTGCTCAGAGGGACACCTATTTTTGGACCTGCAACTGTACATTAGCTCCTCCAGCAGCAATAAACCCCACACGTCCCTGCAGCACTCAGTGCTCTGCTTCCTTGCTCTGGAGTCCTGCCACTGTCCCACCTCCATACAACCAGAGGCAGGCAGGCTCCTTTGGCACCACAGGTAAGCCTGAAGCACAAGGCAGGTCTCATCTGCAAACTGCTGGGAACACCAATTCCAAGCAAAGGCTCTGCTCCATGGTCTGTATTTGACCATATCAACACAGCTTCAGCTCACCTGCCACCAGGTGAGGAGGAGAGGGCGGGAAATGTTTGAACAGCTCTGTTGTCACCCATGCAAAGGCCTGAGATGTCACTGCACCATGACAGAGGTACCAGCAGCACCAGCTCAGAGCAGGCAGAACAACCAAACCCAAAAACAGAGTTCCCACAGCAGGGCTGCTAAGAAATCAAACAGCTTCAAAATAATTCTGTGGTAAACTTCCCAGGGGCAGAGTTGCCAAACCAGCAATTCTAGGGAGGGCTGGACAAGCCAGAGCTCTCTGCAGGTCTGCACGGCTCCCTGGGAGAAAGCAATCCCCGGCCACTCGAAAACCCAGCCAGGCTGCACAAGCTGCTCCCAGCAAGGAACACCACACTGCCTGACTTCGGCACTATATGGAGCGTTTCACTCCACTTGAGCAGGGATGTACTTGGGATAGAAGTTTCTTTGGACTACTACCAGGAAAAAAATAGCTACCGAAATGCAAAATAAACCCAACTGAGTAGTTATGTGAGCATAATGATTCAAAATTAAAGGTTTAAAACAAACAAAACAAAAAATCCCCCCGCAACCCACACATTTGGAATTTTACCTGGTTTTCTGAAATTTTCAAAACAGCATTTTACATTCGTACGGGTGGAATATTCATTTCAGGTTTTGGTGTGTATTTAAATGTTTTTTTTAAATTTCCAAGTTGATCAAGGTGATTTAAGTTAGGAAGTTGAGTACAATTTAAATAACCAATTTTAGATCTGATTTTGTACTTATTTTTGTTCTTTTCTAAGAAAGGTTTAATTGCTGTTGAACACAAATTAAGACTAACTAAATACAGGCTTTAAAGATCATTTCCCTCTCCATCCCTCTACGCCAACACCTAGGAACACAGGTCCCCATTTTTTATGGAAAAGGATACGTTTGTTTTGATTATTCACTCTTACAAACACAATATTTTAAAGTTTATTTTTAATTGGAAAACAGGCTTACAGTGGCCTGACTGTGCTAATTACGCAAGAAAAATTATCAACACCTTTTGCCACTAAGGCCCAATTACTAGCCCAAGGACACAGGACGTGCAGCTCCTGAACTGCCCTGGCCTAAGCCAGCCAGGTGAGCCTGTCTGGGAGACCTGGGCAGGGGGAGACAAGACCACCCTATTTCTCAGCTCAGGGATCAGCTTTGCTGCTTTTGGGAGTCCCAGTGGACGGCCCCCACCAGCCCACACACTACCGTGACAGAGTGGAAGATCTGAAACACTCTTTACAAATCTCCGACGTGTTAGACTGGGAGGGAGTGTTCAATCACCTTTAAACCCTCCTCATGATGCAGCTGGGCTGAGCGTTTAACCAACTTTATTTAGCATTTACTGTGGGTTTTTATGAAAAACAAGTAAACAAAAAACACAAATTAAATTAAACCCAAAACAGTTCAGCCATTTAACATAATTTTAACTTTTCTACTCCAGACGCACAACCCCGAAGGTGCTGCCTATTTCTGCAGGACCTTCAGGGGAGGGTCAGCTCAGCAATGCAAATCTCATTATTTCTTCAAATCTTTCCAAAAAGGTCTAAGTTTTAGCTTGCTAGTTCTTAATTCAGAATAAAATCAGATGTTATTTTTTTGCATGTTTTACACGAAAAACATTTACTGTGTTCCTTTACTGTATTTAAACATTTTAAATTACTTTAGCAGAGAAGACATGTTCTTTGTGGGTTTTTTGTTTGTTTGTTTTGTGAGAAAGTGGCCTTTCAAGATCAGAGAATCAACAGACTCTCCCTTTAAGATCAGATACTCAAATATCTCCTTGGTGTCTCAGGAATCTGACCAAATATAACACCAGAAAACCCACCTTCATGCTCAGCTCTAACTCATATTGGCCATACAAGCCTATTTCCTTTGCCCTTGGTTTGCTTCTTGACACAGTAGCTACTGTGGCCTCTTGACCCATAATCATCCCCCAGAAAGAAGGTAACACATTAAGCACTTTTTTCCTTCAGCTGTGGTCCTAAGAACAATTTGGGTAAAACTGGCAAGCTGCACCAAGCCATCAGCTAACACACTTACAGACATCTTTCAAACAATTATGACATGCAAGTGTTTTTGGCTTGTCCAACATTCATTTTTTAATTAACATACCATAATGAACTCAAGTTCAGAAGAATCCCTCATTCACATACAAGCAAACACACCTGTGGGACTGAAACAAGATCAATCATGTCAAAAAAGCCTTAAGATTTTTGGAAGAATATTTCAGAACTTTGAGAAAAAACCCCACATTTGGTATCCTTTCCCACTGCTGGCACACCAACCCCTCAGAGACTTCATTTACAGCCTACGGGTCACTGCTGTTTGTGACTTTGGTTTGGGTTTATTTCCCTTCGTGTTCACACCAGCCAGCATTTCAGAAAGAGCCCTTTCCACACACACGCACTTTGTGCTGCCTGAGCCGTACTCCTTTGGGGGACGCCGAAGACCCCCCTGAGGAGGGTCCCGGCCAGTGCAGCCCAACAAAGGACTGGGGTCTCCAGCCTCCACACCCCAGGAGCAGAGCCCTCACGCTTCCTACCAAGGAAAAGCTGTTAAAAACCACAGTCCCCACCCTGTGAGACATCACACGTGCTGCTGGCAACTTCTCAGGCAAGGCCATCCCAAGCCAAACACAGCAATCCTTTGCCATCACATTTCTCCTGACTTGCCAGCAAGGACCTTACCACGATGCCGGGGCACCACAGCAACCAGTGAGCTGTGGTCACCAGAACAAGGCAGCCCACCCGAGACCTCACTGACGTGTTTCCAGCCACTGTTCTATCCATACTCCCAGAACACGAAGCGTGTGCAGAGGTGAACAGCACCAATTATCAGCCGACAAGCAATAACGTACTCTGTTAGAGACACTCTGCCACATGCCTGGCCCTTTGCCATTCCCTCCTCTGACAGAGACACCTGAGTCCCACAAAGTGTCCCCGAGTGTCCCTCTTTCACACCAACCCCCTAGTTACTCGTATCTCTAATGGGGGCCAAACACTCCCTTGGTTCTCCAGAACTCTCCTTTAGGAGACCCAACAGCAGAGACCACCTTCACTCCCAGCACAGGGGCTCTTCACCCCATAAACCCTGCACCCCCAGTGCCAGGGCCACTTTCAGTTCACAAGCACGTGAACTCCTACCAGGAGGCAGCCAAAAGCTGAGTGAGGCTCCTTCCCTCTCCAGAAAAATAAGGATTTGTCGATTTGTTTTGCTCAGTCACCCTGTGGCACACACAGCCCTGAAGAAGCGCACATGCTCCTCTTTCTAGGTTTCCATCACAGACAGGAAAAACTGTGACTCTCTGTCTTCAAGAAGGGAACCTGTTGATGTTTTCACTCAGGCCTCAAAAGAACCATCAGATACCAGGAGACAAACACTGCAGTGTTTCCAAAGCTGTCAGGAATGGTTCTCACTATTCCTTGTGGGAGCAGTGCGGGAAACTTGCTCCAGCCACAGAGGACTGATGCTGCAGAGCAAGAACAATGATGACAGAACCCCGTGCAGAGAACAGCAGCCTCTGAATTGTACCTACTTCACATCAGACTCAAAATACACGCAAGCTCTCAAAATGCCTTTCTTCTGCCTCCATCTGCTGCTGCGTTGCTGTGGCTCTATGGACCCAGCCTTGCGGAACAACTTCCAGTTAATTCACCTTTTCCATTTGCTTTAGTCCACTCCCCAGAGTTCCATATCCAGTAGATATTTATTTTAAAGCTAAGCCAAAACCATTCAAACGCTAACACTTCAGGGCCTTCAATACTCCTGGTTGCACACAGGAGGGCCTCTTTTAGAATAAAGAGCGTCCACTTTGGGAACTAAACCAACATAATTATAATTGGGCTGCATGTCAAAGTTTTACAAATCCCCACCCTGGAAATAAAGTAGGTTTTACTTCTCACAGATCCTTTGTTACAGAAGGCATAAAACTGCACTGCAGCCTCAGGAACACCAATTCCTCACCAGAGATTTCAGGAACTGTGTAAGAAAACCGAGCTTCAGAATCCAGTTTCTTGTTCTGGCTCCTCACTGCATGGTATTTTGGCTTTTCTAATGGAGAAACAAGACAAAGTTCCCTCAAAATCCTGGACACTGTTCCACGTGAAAGTCCACTACATATTTTCTTTGAATGTCTAAACAATGTCCAGGATCAAATCCCAACCAAAAAGATGAAGTCAAAGACTTTTCCAGTCATTAAAACATGCCACTTTTGCATCAGGCACTGAAATACCATATTTCTATCAGACTTCTGATGGTGCTTAGGTTTTTATTTCCATAATTTGGGAACAGTCATATTGATTCACTCATTCTTCAAAACATTACTTGTGTCATAAGGAAGCTGTATGGAGGGAAGGGAATAAATAGGTTTAGATTTTAGAACAGGTTTTGCAGAACAACCATGCCCAGGTTTGCTTTAGAGGTATGACATGAGTCTTACAAATGTGTAAAATACCTGCACCAAGACAGAAAAAACACCCTATTGTTTAGGCAAGCTGGGACATGTTACTCAGATTATTC
Source organism: Pseudorectes ferrugineus (assembly GCA_008033365.1). Classification (NCBI taxonomy): domain Eukaryota; kingdom Metazoa; phylum Chordata; class Aves; order Passeriformes; genus Pseudorectes; species Pseudorectes ferrugineus. The sequence continues at coordinate 4,137 of QWTY01018393.1, read as the reverse complement.
TCTACTGGAGGCTGATGCAAACATGCCATGTCCACAAACACACACAGAAATGTCTACGTGGCATTTCTGGCACACTTGTAAAGGCCCAACTGACAACCAACTACTGTGGGAGAGCAAAAGCCATGCCAAGGAGTTGTTCAAGAATTAAGAAGTGCACAGGCTCAACAGCAAGAGCCAAGGGCAGGATCCATGAGAACAGACACGGAGGACAGACCAAGGAAGCCACCAGCCACCTCCCAGCTGCGCCTTCACAGCGCACGATGCGGGGATTTGAGGTGGGGGCAACACAGCCCACGTTGCTGAGCACTCTTTTAGGTGGAGCTTTTTCTTCTATCCCAGTGACTTGAAATAACTTGAATGTTTCTTTCTGGACAGAGATGGGTTCAAATTATGGAAAGAAGCTGGAGGACAGCCAATACTCAAACAATTCAACCTTCATTCTAACCACAAAGATGTACCTCTGCTCTCACAGACGGGCGTTTGCGAGCTGGTCTGGGCACAAAGCGCTGCCCAGCTGAGCTGAAGGGTTCTGCCTGAGAGAGGAACAAGACATCAAAGTAAGATCCTGTGCTACCTCCTCTGAAGGGAGGACAGCTCTCGAATCAAGAGATAAGCAGAGATGGTCCCACACCACATAAACACCTAGTCACCCCCAAGAAGGAAAACAGGTGGAGTAAAAAGGTGCTTGCATGGCAATTTTCATCATCGTCATTTCATTTAGACTCAGGATCTAGATGGGTTTTGCAACTCAGTCCAAAAATAAAGGTCAAGTGGAATAAAAGTTACTTAGATCAATGCTCAATATGTAAGAATGAAGGTCCAGAAAAGAATTTCCTAAGTTTTCCAAATATTTATTTTTCTATTGTCATCACAATCACCAGCAGCACACACTCTCTCCATTTTGTTGTGGGTTTTTTTAAAATTCTAAGGATCAGCATTTTTTTCGTGTGCTCAGGGTACATCTCAAATGCTCTTTCTTATCATTTAACTTGAGCCAGTATTTAGAAGTCAAATTAAAAATAGCCTTCTTTTTTTAAATGCACAACATATTGTAATTCCACTCCTAAGGAGATAGGAATTCGTTAATTTAACACTCAGACTGGTGCACTACAAGTTGTACATGTTTTTGTTCTGAGAACAGAAAATAAGGAGTAGCACACAGTGTAGTACTACAAGATTGACTGCCATAAACTCCACTGCCAAATCATCCTCCTGGTACTGAAATCAGCTGGAATAGTCCTTTTTTTCTCTTTTTTTTCCACTGGTTCCACTCACAGTTATCATCCTCTGCACATACTTTTATATCTTTTTATCTTTTGTGCCAATCAGTCTTTAAGTTCTATTCAGAAACTTCTGGGGAATGAAAAATTTTTATTCTCTATGTTGTTTATCACTCCAGTCTGGGATTTACCCAGCCCATGCCATCAAAGTTAATGTTTTAGCAGGCTGCTACCCACAACTGCATCTGCAGCAGGCAGTTTACTCTCCAGCAGCAGTAAAGGCTGCAATTTAATGGATTTAAAAAAAACCAAAAAAATATTATTCCTTATGACGTCAAGAAAAGTTTTAATGTGCAAAATGGACATGCAGCATGGACATGGCTTTTACCAATAACCAACCTACAGCGTATCACCTATCTTTTCTCTAATATAAGAGTATTATAACGTAATATGATACAATTAATATTCTCTTAAACCAAACCATTACCTTTTCATTTTGTTTTCTCTTTTAAGATTCAGCCTTAAAATGACTTTAATTGTTGCAGTCCTCCCACACAAATACAAGAGGCAAGTTTATTCCAATGGAGAGCCCTAAATAGCACAGTCTGGTTTAGGCTGACTAATACAAACATGCATTTTGTTTAATTTTACATTTGTTCCTAGGGAGATTTCGCTCTCATCTCTTCTACCTCCCATCCCACAGCACCTGACAGCATAGGACATCACCCGCCCTGGCGGGCTGAGCAGCACGGGCAGCTCTGGCCCTGTGCATGGCAGCTTGAGGGACAAGCAGGTCACCATCCTGCAGAGAAGGGAGGGCAGGAAGGCATGTGGGACTGCCAAAAATGTGTGTCTGAGCACACCCTGGTGTCACAGCCAGAGCCAAGAGCAAGCCAGCAGCAAGGAAACCTGCAGGAACTCTCCCTGGGGAGTGGACCACAGCAGGTACACCAGGCCAAGGCACGCTAAATACTCCCACAGTGCACTCAAGCAAGGCAACAGTCTTCACAAACACACCAAGGCAGCTCAGTCCTCTGCGTCTGCTCAGCCACTCATACCCTCAGAAATCCCTCCTTAGCACCAGTACAAGAAAAAAACCTGGGAATTAACCCAGGTTAGAAGCAACCTGGCAAAAGCAGACTAAGTTTTAACCGAATGAATGCCTTATCCAGTGTATCACATGGTCAGAGATGCCAGAACAGGAAAAAGAACAGCACATGGAGAAGGAGAAGAGGGACTACCTACTCGCCTGCCATTAGTAGCTGGTGAAAAGGTTTGCGCAACCACAGCCCCAAGTGCTTCAAACCACTGAGCCAGGAACCCCAGGCCATTCGGGGGGAGGGCTGGAGGGGCTTGCTGAGGCACACCGACTCCTGAAAGCAGGGATCAGCAGCTTCCAGGACTTCAAAGGGAAGCCACTTCTAGCCTCCAAGCTATCTGCAAAGCCAAAGGCGGCTGGCGAAGGCTGCCAGCCCGCTCCTGCTGTCACAGGATCCTTGCCAGGCAAACAGCAGACCTGCAATTAGAAGAGGTGTTTGTTGGCCTCTCTTCTGCAGCTCATTAGCAGAGGTAAGGTTTGCAGTCAGAACAAGAAAGTCTCGACCTCCAGTGAGCACAGCTCACTACAACTGCTCTGTAAGGCAAGAAACAAGTCCTCCTACCAGTTTCCATTCAACAGGATGATCTGTGGCTTCAGCATGCTGAGAAGGAACATTCCAGGCACTCAGGACAGAAGGTTAAGTGTTGCAGCAACACGTCTTCTGTAAAAAGGCCCAGATAACAGTTTTTGGTGTTCCCCCTCACCATCTTCTACCTCCATCTTGGTCATTTCAGACAACACAAACGACTCCAAAGGCAGCCTTGGACAATCACCAAACTGGAGGTCTTCATTTTAATAAGCTTTTCTTAACAAAGCCAGAGCCTTCCTTTCCCCAAAGCAGACTGGAGTTACTCTACAACAAGCTCCAGACACTTCCAGATGCATCTTTCCAGTAGCATCATGGGCAGGGAACAGTGACTTGGTCTGACCCTGCCAGGAGTGTTTCAGAAGGGGAGATGCAGTGACAACAGGACTTCTGGGGGTGAGAACCACTGCACTGCCTCTGCATACCAACGGGATGAACAACCAACAACACACACCCCTAACCAGCAATAACCTGACTCCAGAAGAGGCCAGGAGCAGATGCTCAGGAAGAAGTGTAAGGACACCGCATAAAAGGGTCATTCTTCCACCCTCCTCTGCCCTCAACCCCACACTTCCCAGTCGAAGGTAAATTCCCAAGCCCAAAACTGCATCTGAATCACTGCATTTACTGGCCCCCCACAGGCCTACCAACAGATCCAACTGTACCTTAAAAGAAGAATAAGTCTCCTGAATGTCCCACTGCAATCAGTCTATAGCTTAAAAAGGCACCACACAAAAACTATTGGTTTCAATTTTAAAGCTGCTGACAATTGATTACACTCAGTATTCCCCATTTCTTACATAATAAGAAATTACCTAAGATCATCACTTCCCATTTACTCACATCAATTGTGACTTTAAGACCTCTATAGTACTTCCTTTCAAGCACTTCTCCCCTTAGCAAGTCAGTTTATTTACACACCACCTTACACAGCCTTGCAAAACCAGGCTGAGCCAACCTCATGTAAAACTAAAACAAGTCCCAAGCTTGAAGAAACCGTGGAGCTGAAGGACACTGATTATCCCAATTGCTTAGGCACTTACAATGCCTTTGTATTCAAACAGAATTCCATCCCTTGAGATAAGGGACCTTGATCTGGGAGGCTTGTGAGGTGTTTCAGAGCTGGTGGCACACCAATTTGCAGGCACAAGGAACACAAAGCATGTTCTCACCAGAGCTGGCAGAATCCTGTGTCCAAGAGGCCCTGGCCCCAGCACGCTGCCGGGCACAGC